>ML817203.1:126750-156882 GCA_009831015.1 Picea engelmannii | reverse complement strand
CTTGAACCTATGAGGAAAAAAATCCTCCCTAGCACCTCCCTTCCACCCTGAAACATAAATATTTTCTACTGAAACTTACTATAGTGATATAATGTTCAACAATGGCTTACCAGACTCATCATTGTTCTGTTGCATTTCATTTTTCTGTCCGCCTCACTGCCTTCCTGCACACATGACTTGAGCTATCTGTTATTTTGTTTTTTATGCTCTATTCACCATGTCCATTCACTGCACAGATCCTCTTCTGTTCAATTTAGCTGCTGCACTCTCTTCCTTCTTCACACATGAATCACCTTCAACAGCAACAACCACCACAACTCCAACATCAACAACAACCTCATCTCTTCTCTGTACCATGTACTTATAGCTTCTATGCACCTTGTGCATGCAATGTGCGCAATGCCTCTGCATACTCACACTGCACCAATATCCTCCACCTCTCGAGTGCTCTGCCTGATCATCATGGTAACTCTTCATCTTCTCTGGCAGTTTTACCACGTGTTTAGCATCACTGGGTGTTATGTCGAGATTCCTTTTTCTCTCTGGTAGTTGAGACTCTTCATCTTCTCTGTTACATTCTAGATCATCCTTTCTCTTTTAGTTACAAGCTCTAACCCTCATCCAGCTATCAATTTCCTCCACGACTCATCTTCATTCCACTGGCAGATTCCATGTGACTCTTCAGCTCCTCTATAAAACACACAGAAGTCTCTTCGCATCCTCTGGTAGAAACCATCAATGGTTTCTAGTAGTTTCACTGTGTCGTGCAACAGTAGCCCTCCGATCTCCTTCAGTTTCATTCATTTTCATCCATAACAGCCATGCCTACACAGTCTGTCTCATTTTCTTTGATACACACCACCACGACAGTTCCACTTCCCATTTCCTTTGGAAAAAGAATGACAACTGCCCGAGCAACTGAAATGCCAACTAAAATGCTAACTGATTTGCAATTATGAATCCGTTTCACTAACAGATTCGTAACCGAGGGGTTAACTGTGAGAGAGAACAGTAACCTTCCGATCATATCCAATTTTTCTACGCCATTGGATGAATTCCATGGGATTTTTCATTCATTTCGGCATTTCGGCATTCAGCAATTCGGCATTCATGTGACCATGCATCTCGACTTCCCAGTCACGATCCCCGAAACGAAGCTTGGTTTCTCTATCTCTTTCATCCATCTCTCACTAATGTGACCAAGGGCTATGACCACAACCTTATGCATAAGGCGCTTTCGTGATTTTGCATTTCGTGAGTCTAGAGATGAGGCATCTCGACTCTCCAAGTCGTGATCCCTGATACCCCGAAATGGTGTGGGATCAACGGTCCTGATCAACACTTGATCTGACGGTTTAGATCATTTCGCGATTTCGCATATTGTGATTTCGACATTCCTGTGGTGAATGTTCTTGTCACTTCCAAATTCCGATCCACGAAACTTCGTAAAGAAGTCATATCAATGGTCCAGATCACATCTTGATCTGATGGTTGCAATTACGTCGCGATTTCGCATATCGCGATATTGGAATTCTTGATGTTAACATTCCTTGACATATCCAACTCTCGATCCTCAAATTCCCGAAATGGACTTGGATTCAATGGTCCAGATTCAATCTTGATTCAACGGCTGCGATTGAATCGCAAATTCACATATCACGATTCCGGCATTCTTGTTGCGTTGTTTTCTTGTCTCTCTATGTCGTGATTCACGAAACTCCGATATGGAGTTGGCTCAATGGTCCATATCTAATCTTGATTCAACGACTGCGATTAAGTCGCAATTTTGCATATCACGAAATCAGGATTCCTGTTGCATTGTTTCTTTGACATCTCCAACACGCGATCCTCAAAACTCCGACATGGTGTAATTCTGCTGATGTCACATGTGTTAAATAACTGCCACGTGTCACCCTGATTCGTGACTTTCATGTGCTTGGCATGTTGAATCAGTTTGACACTTGTCATTATCTGGTTGTGCCACGTGTTCCTAGCTGAAGTGGTTTGCTGACGTGAGTCGGATCAATGGTCCAGATGTGATCTTGATTTGATGGCTCAGATTACGTCGCGATTTTGCATATCGCAAAATCAGGATTTCTGTGGATGATATTACTTGTCATATCCAACTCTCGATCCCCGAAACTCCGACAGGGAGTCGGATCAACGGTCCACATAACCCCCTGAGATGGACGGTCCTCCTACTTTCAGGATTTTGTGAGCCCTCTACTCCTTGCACTTTAAATATCGTGCAGGTTCTCCTCGATCCAATGGTGGTCGGACCCTGTGCTCAGATCTAACGGCTAAGATCTGTGCTCCTCTTCAACAATCTCTTATTGTCTAAATTCATATCTGACGACCCTCTTTCTGTCGGGAATTCTAGATGGGATCCAACGCTCAGTAGTTCTTCTCAAACTTTACGAGTCTTTGATCACTCGATCAATGTTGCGTTTCCTTCGATCATTCACCTTTTATCATTCGACCTTCCTGAACTTATATTCTGTTTGTCAGCCTTCGATGATTCGATCAACCTGAACTTATCTTTTGTTTGCCTGGTTGCGTTGCCTTTGATCATCGCTACTGTACTCAAGCCATCATCACTGTTGTACTTGCCATCAATGACAAGCATACGCTGCTTGTAAAACATACTAAACATCCTCTGCACTATCTCTTCTGATCTTATCGAGGTTTCTCTACAGCTTCTTCCCAAAATACTTTTGGTGCCCGTCTATTACATTCTTCCTGTACTCATGCCATCTTCATTGCTATAATTTCCATCAATGACAAGCATATGCTACCTGTTAAACATTTCCAACAAATAAAATAACATTACTAATATAATATGCCCCAATTAAGGGGTAATGATCCAATATTAGGGCTTAACAATACGACCCCTTGATTTACAGCCACCAACCTGAAGGAAACACCAACTCCCCGAGTTCTTCAACACCAATCATAAGGAAGCTAGTGTTATAGCAATATTTTCCTCACCCTATGAAAAATTTCTCAAAAGATCTTTTTCCATTTTTCTATGCAGAATTGAAGTCCTTTTTTCCAAATCCCAGTTCTAAAAAAAGTATTTTTCCACATATACATGCCCTACCTATTATACAACATGCATATACATAGGTTGCACCACTACAACCCGCGTACATCGGGGTTTGTGCCCAAAATTAAAAATGGTGTCGGGTTTCCATGTCACGTCACGAGATCCATGATCCTTGACCTTCCATATACTGGAAATGTTCCGACTCGACCCTTCAATTCCACTTCAAGGCTATAAATGGGCCAAATTCGAGCTATGGAAAAAGGAGAGAAGAATTCAACTTTGAGAGAAAAGTTACTCTAGAGAAATTATTCACTTCATATTGATTCTACATCCCTTTATCCTTTTAAGTATGAACACATTATTCATCCCCCAATCTCTTCCCTACATTATTGGGAATCTCATTGTCTCTCTTATATGAGCTTGCCTTTGGTGGAGGATTGAAGTGGTGGAGGCCCATCTAGAAGGGACTTGGTTTCTCGGTTGTGAACCGTGCCAACACGGAAGTTTGTAATTCATTCACTTATGTTGATTACATTTTAATATAAATACTCTTTTCTCATCCAATTAATATCTTGCAAATATTTGAATTGTTATTCCATGGGCATATTTGTTATGAATGTTGATGGATTATGCTATTGAATGTGATAACATGATATATTATCACCATATTCTTGTGTTTCTTGGTTGTTGAGGACAATTTCTAGTTGTATTTATTTGATTCAAGTGCTCAATGGTGGAGTTCATCGAACGTCTGTACGAGGTAGGCTCTTTCTCTTGTTTCGTTAACATATTTTCTTAAATAGCATACCTGATATTATAGTTAATTTCTGCAATAATTTTCGTCTGTTTTGGTTTAACCCTAGCCATAGAGATATTTTCCTCGTAACAACTAGAACCCCATTTCCTTTCCCCATCCTGCCTCAATGAAATATAAGTATAGACCAAACAGTCACTACCACAATCACAACCACTATCAACCTTTCATTGTCCACCTGTCATTGTCCACCTGTCACATCAACCTGTCATTTCTACTGTGACTATCACTGACATACCATCATCAACTTATCACCACTATTTATAATCAACATCAACAAAACTAGATCCTCTCACATGGATACCAAAACCATCACCAAACCATGTAAATCAACCATGTACATCAACCATATACATCAATAATCAACCATTTACATCAACCATGTAAATCAACCTGTGTCAACCATGCATCAATAATGAACCAACACCTGTACCAAACTATGCATCAACCATGCACCAAAACATATACCAAACCATGCATCAACCATGCACCAAAACCTGTACCAAACTATTCATCAACTATGCACCAAAACCTGTACAAAACCATGCATCAACCATGTACCATATCATGCATCAAACCAATACCATACCATCAACCATGTACCAAGATGTATCATGATATGTTCCTCAACCATATACCATATCACTCATGATAAGTCTCAATCATCCCATACGCCATGTACCGTAAGATATCAACAATGAATTGCCTCAACAAAGTATCAAAGAATGTACCGAGATCACCAACAAGTCCCTCTAACCATGCACCATATCATCAACCATATACCTCAACCAACATGCCAATCATCCATAGAACATGTACCTCAAAAATGTTCCATATCACTCATGATATGCCTCAACCAATTACCATAACCATGTACCAATATATCCAATATATGCACCAACAATCAAGCTCAACAACTATACCTCAACCAGCATGTACCATGCATCCAATATGTTACTTAAGGAATATTCCAAGCACATTCCACAGTATCACCAAGATGCAACCTCATAACACATAGAATAAATTACATTTACATATGTAACTGATCTGGTGCCTCTTATATTGATACATAGAACTCTAGATATACCTGAGTCCTCAAAAACATGGCAATAGCATATTTTCCCTCTTATGTCTTTTCATCATGGGACTAATACTATTTTCTAGTGGGGCCTCATTTGATGAGCCCTAGACAACCCGTGTGGGTGTCTCACATAACACCGTCAAGCTAACACACGAGGACTTGCTTAATTAGGGTTACATAAAAACTCTTTCTCTTTGCAGCTCCAAAAATTTCATTCTTCCTTCACACTTTCTCCACTTCCTCATACTCAAACTCAAATTCGCCACTAGACCAAAATATCCTCACAAGATAGATATTCAATGAATGTATGTGTGTCTTTATGAGAGACTTCTTGAGGTGTATTTATATTTTTTCCAATCAACTTATCTTATTAACATTAGGGATTCCAGTAATTTCTTGTTACAACCACTTTATTCATTTATTTTAAATTAGTTGTAACCATCTAGGGGCTTCTTGACCATGCTTCGACAAGGATTCCAACTTCATGACGGGATATCTCACTAACCATGAGAAACCACATGGTGTATCACCTGTCACCGAAAACGACATGATGAGTATTATCCATATATGAATGTATTACCTACATTTTTATTTTTCTTGCATGTCCTTATTCTTTGATCAACTTTGGTTTCCATAACCAAATATTCGACACTTCGTCGTATATTTCATCAAGACTTCATCAAATTCACCCATCACATATGTTGAAATCAACCACTTTTTTTTGACATAAATGAAAAATAACTCACCAACAATATTGACCACATATCTAGGGCTTTCAAACTTCTCCAAGGGTTGACCTCAATGACCACCAACTATCCCACAGATTGAATTTTGGAAAAATTTGATTCTGTAACCTCTCTGGGGAAACATCTACGGCCCCAGCCAATGTGGGAACTTGAGGAAATTTATTAATGCAAATGAAAATATATTGCTTAGATTTTATCAGAATCGATCATCAACATATTACCTTCCATCCTCTTTAAATAGAGTTCACGGGCCAATTCGGTGCTAAGCCATGGATCATCATAGCCATTAAGATCGAGGGGAATATGAGTTGTTGGATCACTCCATGTTGGGAACATTTTGTGACTGTAGGATTACAAATTCATAGTAATGCATAATAAATAAACACAATCTAACAACACATTATACCACCTTTATCTTAAGTAACTCCTAAGTATCTAAATATCCTAATATAAATTTATGGTGAACTTTAGAGCTCCTAATGTAATTCCTAGGATAGTGGCTCCTAATGGTGTATGTAAATGATGTTCTCTTTGCAAGAATCCCTAGGCTACATTTGTGACTAGAAACTATTGAAGAGTAAATACCCCACTGGAACTTATCCATAGTGACCTTTTTACATTAGACCAACCATCAATAGTAGGTGAAAGGTACTTTTTAACCTTTATTAATGATTTTTACAAGTATAATTTGGTGTATTTATTGCATAGTAAGGATAATGTCTTTCAAAAGTTGAAGGAGTTTAGGGAATTGTCTAAAAGGAAACATACTCAACCTATGAAATATATAGGATCTAAAAAGGGGGAGAAAATGTGAGAAAGGATTTTGAAAAATTATTGTCACAACTTGATATTTATTGGTATATATTTGTACCTTACCTCAACAAAAAAGTGTTTCTAAAAGGAAGAATTAGGAATTCAATGAAATCAAGTAGTGTTTTCTTTAGGACAAAGGTCATGGGGGATTTACCTTGTTGACCAATATCTTATCATTTTCATTATAAAGAGGGTTTTAAATTTTGAAAAATAAAGTCAATATCTTGTAGGTATTGTGGGGAGGATTCAGGGTATCGATGGGTTTATAGGTATTGGGGGATATAAAAAGGGCCATCTACTAAAAATACAATTTTTTTTTATTATTATTGGAAATATTTATTTGGAGGGGGGTTCAATAAAGGGATTTTGGGAGGCATTTACCGATATATAGTGAAATTAGGGGTATTCCTTATTATCCCATGAATGCATGTGATACGTCACAAGTTCACTAATTGATGATCTTCTATTAAATATATGCCAACTAGATTTTGGATAGAATATCTCTATATATCAAATTACCTTCTATACACGATATCAAAAAAAATGTGTAGGATATCACCCCTCTTGAGAAATGGAATGGAAGGAAAGGACCAGTAAAAAATGTTGTATGTTTGGATGTATATCTTGGGTTCATATTATAGATGATAAGTGAAATAAGTTGGATACAAAGAGTAATTGATGTATCATAGTACACTAATATTATTATTCAAATCCCTATAGTTTGGTTGATCTAGTAAAACAATAACTTATTTGCAAGAGAAATGGTGTATTTTCTGAGAAGACTTTAGATGTTTTTATGTTGAAATCATCTTATATCTTATTAAGCAATGATCCATTTGAATTTTGAAGAATTTTGGTTTGACTCACTATTACACATCAATTTTATTGTCTTCCAACTTGTCAATTGGAAAAAAAAAATCATGTAGATCCAACTTATAATAAACCTTCTATAATAGATTCTATTATAATGCATGGACTACCTAAGAATTTGACTATGCATTCTCATAGGGAATCTAATGTAATAAATCCTTCTATGAGGGAAACTAGTCTCGCTTCATGAAAAATTGAGGCAGTTGAAGCTCTTGGACCTAATCATGTGGGAAATGTAAATTACTCAAGGAAGAATGGATGATAGAAACAACATGGTATTTTTTCTTTAAATACAGATGTGATAGATGCATGTGATCCAAAATAAATATGAAAATGCACATGGTTGACATGAATTGGATAATGTGATGTTTGAAGAGTGTAAAGTGTCATATGCAATGCAATAAGTAGAAACAATCATATTCAACAAATACCAACAGAATAATGAGAATAAAAATACCAACAATAATACCTTTATTGAAAGAAAGCAATGTCCACTTGCCTCTTCGAGGGGGCTACCTTCAGCAAAGAAATCACTCTATTATAATAATTCTCAAGACATGGTTTTCTCATCCTCCTATTGTTATTTCTACTCATTCTATCTTCTAAAGAACATTCTAGAGGAATATGTTTCTAGAAGCAAAAGGTTCTATTAGGTCTTCTTAGAATGACTTGCTCACATTTATTCAATAGGTCTTATTAACTAATATTGGCCTTTATTACATGGAAAATATATTATTCTATATATGTGAATGGTTAGGGAGGTTAGGTCCCTAGCATTCCCTCCCCCTTGAAGAACAACCTTCTCCAGGTGAAGGCTTGAGATGAGGAAATTGTTGTAGAATGGTGGTTGGCTCCGAGGTGGCATATTGATATGAATTTGTATCTTTCCATTGAACCAAAACTTCCTTGATGGATCTCTAATGGAGATGACTCTCTCTATGGTTTAAGATTTCCTATGAATGCAACCAAATGGAACCTTCTTCATCCAACTCAGGGAAACTAGTTTGAGTGTGGCACTTAGTTCCAATCACTTTCTTTAAGAATGAGACATGACAAATAGGATGGAGCTTAGAATGACTAGGTGGAGATAACCGGTAAGCCATAGGCCCCACTCTCTTCAGAATTGTATAAGGACCATAAATTTTGGGAGCAATTTTATGACAATGTTTAACTTCGAGTGAAGTATACTTATAAGGTTGCAGATGAAGAAACACTTGGTCCTCTTCAACAAATTGACATTCATAACTACCTTTATTTTCTTGTTGCGTCATGCAATTCTAAGGCATGAACAAATTTTCTTTGAGGGTAAGCAGAATGGATGATCGGACAATGAGAGTGTTGTCAACCTCCTGAAAATTGGAGACACCTGACATGCAAGATAGAATCGATAGTTTATTTTTCCTATAGACTTCTTCAAAAGGAGTCATGTGAGTAGTGTATGATAAGTCCTTGCCAACAATGTGACCTAGGTACTCCATTTCTGAGACTCCAAAGAAAAAATTATATTGTTCGAGGAAACATTGGTGTTGAGAGAGTAGATGGAGAACTTGATCCACATGGGAAATATGCGTTGTCCAAGTTTTACTATAGATGAAAATATCATCAAATAAAACTAAGAAAAAATGATGGAGAAAAGGATGGAAGACATGATTCATGATACTTTGGAAAGTGGAGGGAGGATTATATAGGTCAAAGGGCATTACCAAGAACTCAAAGTGACCCGCATGAGATATAAATGAAGTCTTGGGAATGTATTCCTCTTTCATCTGTATCTGGTGGTAGCTAGAATGGATATCAAGTTTAGTAAAGTACTAAGAACCACTCAATTCATCCAACAGGTCATCAATGACAGGAATGGAAAAATTGTCATTGATGGTGATTTTGTTGAGGGTGCAAAAGTTGAGGAACATGTGCCAAGTTCCTTATTTATTGAGTACCATTACCTTAGGATAATAAAAGGGTCTAGTACTAGGAAGGATAACACCTGATTTGACCAATTCTTGAACAATTTTCTCAATTTCATTTTTCTAGTCAAAGGGATGAAAATAAGGGAAAACACTAGGAGGAAGGTTGCCCAATAGTAGAGGAATATAATGATCATGAACACCGCGAGAAGGGAGAATTACATAGGGAGTATAAAAAATGACTTGGTGTTTTGAGAGGATAGATTGGCGGTTAGGATGCACAAAGGGTGTGTCAATTGCTTGAATGGGATGGAGTTGGGAAATAATTCCCGAATGACCTTTTTTAGGATATTTTCCATTCGATGGGAACTAATGATCTATGTGGATCCTGATGTGATTCCCTAGAAATTATATTTTTGTCCCTCCTATTTGAATTGCATGGTTAATTCCTTAAAATCCATGAGGATGGTTCCTAGAGTGTGTAACGATTCAACACCAAGACCAATGTCACAACCGCCCATGTTGTTAGAAAACATATGAGATTTCAGGTGGTACTGACCAATTTGTAGGTGCACATTTTCACAATTCCCACCACATTTCATGGAACCATCACTGGAAATCATGATTTAAAAATCATTTACTGCACATATATAGTACTTGATTTCCTGGGAAATGTGACAATGAATAAAATTATAGGTGATGCCACTGTCAACGATGATTATGACCTTCCTATGCTTAATATATCCATTGGGACTAAGGGTTTGGGGAGCTAAGAAGATAGTGAGGGCATGCATCAAAATCAATCATTCAAATTATGGGGGATCAGAGGGAGAATTAAGATCATTTGTTATGCATAGGTATTCTACTAAGGAAACATTGGCCTCCTCATCAACAAAATCCTCATAAATGGCTATAAAAATATTATGTTCCTTACACTTGTGCTCTGAAAAATATGTCTTTAGCCATTTATGTCCGAGTTAATTTTTGGATCTTGAGATGAGTGGAAGGATAGTTAGGATTGGTGGGTTGATTACGAGGAATAAATAAGGGTTTTTAGTTTTGGGAAGAGATAACTTGTTGGTATTCTTTGGCTCATTTAGTATCTTCCATCCAAGTTTGAGGGTGAGACATTAGGACCTAGGCATGGATTTCATCCTTGAGGCCACTAATAAATAATTCCTTGAATAAGACATCTGACATGCCCTTCATTATGAAATCTAAGTGCTCAAGCACAAATATAAAATCCTCCATTGTTCCATATTTTTCCAACTTAGTCAAACAACCTAAATAGTGGGTGCGAGTGTCAAAGTGTTCATAAAGCTTTGCAACAAACAGTTTCCAAGAAACATACTCTTGGCATGAATTTCTATGCCAATTCCCCCATTGCCAACATTTATGATCGAGATAGAAGACATGATAATGATGTTTATCCAATTGATTAATAATTCCATTCAAGGAGAAACAATGTTCCAAATTTGAGTGACCTAGCTTATGGAGTTTGATCCATCAAATTTGTCTGGATCTACTCTTTTAAGGCATGGGTCACGATGAAGGGAGTTTGAATGAAAGGCCATATTATGGGAATATTTCTCACCTTCATAGTATGAAGGTTGTTTAGAGGAGGGAGAGCCTTGGGACTGTTTTAACAATTGGTTGAGAATGGAGTTGATGGAGGTCAATGCACCCTTAGCTTCTACCAATTCGCACTTAACTTCTCACTGGAATATTTCCAATTTGGAATTGGTGGAAGGAAGTTTATAAGCCATTCTATGGATGTTCTTTATGTTTTGTTTGGATTCATCTTGTAGGTGAAGGAGTTATTTGCTGTGAGTTTTGGTCATTTGGGAATGAGGGGTGACTGGGAGGGGAAGTGGGTCCACAGAAAAAGGACAGAGAAATGATCTATACCATAGAGATTAGGGAAAAAATAGAAATTAAATGGGATAGGTGTAAAATAAGGGAGTCAGGAAGGGTGGGCATGTCGGAAAAAATAATAAAAACTTATAAAGGATAGGTACCACAACGATCAAGGCAAAGAGAGACAGGCAACATGATAAGTCCCAAAAAAGGGTGTCGGAAAGGAGGTTAGGTCCACTGGAATTTTTTTTCTTAAAAATGATAGGTACCATGAGGATTAGGACAAATAGAGGAATCTAAGGGAATACTTCCCAAATAAGGGTGTTGGTGGGACCATTATAATCGTTTTTTTTTTCCTTTTTTTTTTAAATCTTCTACAGAGTTATACTATGGCTTGAAGAATATTGTAGTGATGACTTGACCAAATTGTTAACAACAAAAGATTGTGTAGGAATGTCGCAACTGGAATGGAGGAGGCATGGTTTCACAAAAATATATCTCGTATGTTCCCTTTCTATTATGTTCCTTTCCGAAGGGTTAGGGATTTCATGGTTTCTATGGATAAGGGTTTAGCCTATGTTACAGTTCTCTGATATACATGAGGGGTTGAATAGTAGTAATTGGCCCAATATCTTAGGGAACCAACTAAGGGGTCTTGGTCGTACTTCTAGGTGTACTACTTGATTATCCATATACTAGAAATTATCTTCCCGAGTGTTGTTCTCAGTGTCACTATAATAGTCAAGAAGACGATCGATTGATATAGGGCTAGTTTCAGGAGCCCTAGGGGACTCCTGATATACTTGATAGTACATGGGAGTGATGGTAGTGTATAGATTTTATTTGATGTGGTACTACTCAAAGGGTACCAATAGGTGTTACAAAGGTTTCCAACAAAGTGAAATATTTTTTTCTAAGTAACCTCGTAAAATCTTTTATATTTCCTACATGTACTCTTACCAGTTGAATTTTCACTCGTTGAATGATAGAACTATGTGCTTTAAATATGCTTCCAGTACACGTCTCTACCCTAAAAACAATTCCCACAAATTCTGCAGAGGAAAGTGCTCTGATACCACTTGTAAGGTACCAGATGTAATGCAATAAGCATAAACAATAATATTCAACAAATACCAACAAAACAGAAAAATAATGAGAATAGAAATATTATAAATAATACCTTTACAGAAAGAAAACAATCTTCGTGTGCCTCTTCAAAGGGGCTATCTCCAGTAGAGTAGCGCTCTATTACAATAATTCTCAAGACAAGGTTTTCTCGTGATTCCTACTCTTATTTATACTAATTATATCTTCTAAAGGACATTCTAGAGGAAGATATTTCTATAAGTGGAAGCTTCTATTAGGTATTCTTACATTGACTTGTTCACATTTATTAAATAGGCCTTATCAACTAATATTGACCTTTATTACATGAAAAATATATTATTCTATCTACGTGCGGTGTTACGCAAGTTAGGTCCCTAACAATGTTAGGGTCCTAACCCACACATAGGTAGAGCAATATATTTGGATGTAATAAAGGTCAATATTAATAAGGATTTTCAATAAAATAGAATAAGGTGGATGTAAGAAGACCTAATAGAAGCTTTCGCTTCTAGAAGGATCTTCCTCTAGATTCTTCTTTCGATAGACATATTTAGTATAAATAAGGGTCGAGGGTATGAAAGCCCTAGCTTGGAGATTATTTTAATATAGCACTGCTCGACTGGAGGTTGCCTCCTCGAAGAGGCATGTGAACATTGCTTTCTGAATCAAAGTGTTATTTATGTTACTATTATTATATCATTTATGTGTTATTGTGGAGATTATGCTGGTTATATTACTGTTTTTCTGTCATTGCTAACATTTTATTTCTATTCGTCATACTTTTTATATCTGGTATATTGCAAGTGGTATCAGAGAACTTTCCTTGGAAGAAATTGTGGGAAATTTGTTTTCTAGGGTAGAGACGTATTCCAACGTCTTTAAGCCACAAAGATCTGTCGTTACGTGCATAAACCCGCGGTTGAGGGATTCATACACATTGGAAATACAAGTGGTTCTTAAGCGCATGTCTATTGGCCACCCTTGTAACCCCTGTTGGTATCCCTTCGAGTGGTAGTGCATCCGACAACACCTATGTACGGATCGACCTAGATTTCCTGAAGCCCTCTTTAGATAAACCGATCAGTTGCCTGACTTCTATAGTGACACCAAGAACAACACTCGGGAAGATACTCTCTAGTACCTGGGTAGTCGGGTAGTATGGCTAAGGGTACAGTCTATCCTCCTTACTTAGTGCCCTGAGATATTGGGATGAGTACTACTGTTGGACCCTGCACGTATATCAGAGATTTATAGCACATGGAAAACCATTGTCTGTAGAACCCTTGAATACCTAATCCTTGGGGGACAGAAACATAAACAAATTAAAACAGACAATATCTGTTGGAGCACAATTATGTTCGAGTTTCCAAATCACTACACTTTTCTTACTGGTTAAGCATTTGGGGATTTCATCTCTGCAGTATTCTTCAGACTGGAGTATAACTCCACAGGTGAAAAAAAAAAAAAGTCTGGAAATGTTTTCACCATTATTTGAGACCTATTCCATTGGATTCATCTCTTTTCCCTTATCACATTCATCCATATCATTTTTCGGAAAAAAATTTGACCCCGCCCACCCCTTTTCAGTTCCCCCATCCTCATGGCCCATACCGGTAGCCAAGACTTGGAAGCTCGCTTCAACACCTTGCAATCTGGTCTCCTTGAGACCCAAAAAGAAGTGAAACAACTCAATACCAATGTTGCCTCCATCGATACAACCATCCATACAACCATGAATACAACCATGCAGTCCTCAATGGAGGAAGTCAAACAAGAACTGACCACCCATATTGAATCTATCTTTGCATCACTCTACACCAAACTGAAGATCCCTACAGATGAACCTTTCTCTGACGCACCTCCAAAGACTGAAGGTGAACACTCCTCCCATTCCCATACCTTTCAGCACCATAACTTTCAACATGACCTATGCCTTCCGCGGGTGGATGTGACCAAATTTGATGGCTCAGACCCTACTGGTTGGGTAACCCAAATGGAACATTATTCCTCTTTATACGACATTACATATGACTTGGCCAAACTCCAATATGGTGTTCTCCATCTAGATCAAGAACGTTGGCAATGGTGGCAATGGAGAAAATCTTCCCATCAAGGGTATATTGCTTGGACACAATTTGTGATTGAGCCTTATGAACGCTTTGACACTGACACCAACCATTTGGGTCACTTGACAAAGTTGAAACAATCAGGAACAGTGGAAGACTTTATAGCTTCCTTTGAGTGCTTGGATTTTCGAACAGAGGGCATGATTGATTCTTTCTTTCGAGAGTGTTTTATCAGTGGCCTCAAGGATGAAATTAAGGCCCATGTCCTCATGGCTCCACCTTCGAGTTGGGTGGAGGCTACTAAAAGAGCTAAAGAAGAACAAAAGGTTGTATCTTCTTAAACCCAAAACCCTCCTTTATCCCTCCCCCTAAACCTATGAATCTCACTACTCCCTCCGCCCCACTAAAGATCCAAAAATTGACCAGGGATGAAATGGTTGAACGGCAACTCAAAGGCCTTTTTTATAATTGTGATGACAAATATTTCTCGGGCCACAAGTGTAAGGAACAAAAGATTTTTATGGCCATCTCTGAAGATATTTTGGAAGAGGATGTTGAAACTACCCTTGTGTCTAAGTCACCTAAAATCAATGACATAACCCCTCCCTCAAACCCTCCCGAAGTAGAACCAGTCATTTCCCTCAATGCTCTCACTAGCTTCTCCGATCCCCAAACCCTCAAGTTAATAGGTTACATCAAGCATCGGAAGGCCATCATTCTGGTTGATAGTGGAAGCACCTATAATTTTGTTCATTGCCGCATTGCCCAAGAAACTCATTGCTACATCCATGCCGTCAACAATTTCCAAATCATGATTGCCAATGGTGGTTCCATGAAATGTGGAGGGGACTGCAAAAATGTTCGTCTCGAAATCGGTGACTATCACCTAAAATCCCATATGTTTGCTATTGACATGGGCGGTTGTGACATTGTGTTTGGTTCCAACTGGCTAAGGACTTTGGGTCCCATTCTCATGGATTTTAAGGAATTAACTATGCAATTCGACCAGGAAGGCCACCAATATAAATTCCAAGGCATCACAGCTGGTTCACCTGAGATCATTAGTTCCCATCACATGGAAAAGATGCTCAAAAAAGGTCATTCTGGTGTCATTGCCCAACTCCATGTCGTACAAGAAATAGAGACACCCCCAGTGCTGCAAGACCTCTAATCCCTCCTTTCTAAACATCAAATGGTATTTTCCACTCCCCAAGGACTCCCTCCTTCCCGTGGTGTTCATGATCATTCCATTCCCCTTGTACCCGAAAGCCTTCTTCCCAATATCTGTCTGTATCGCCACCCCTTTTCACAAAAAAATGAAATTGAGAAAATGGTCGAGGAACTCCTTAATGTCGATGTTATCCACCCTAGTATGAGCCCTTACTCTTCTCCTATAGTCATGGTCCTAAAGAAAGAAGGTTCTTCATGATTGTGTCCTGATTTCCGTGCCCTCCACAAACTGACCATTAAAGACAAATTTCCCATTCCTGTCATTGATGACCTCCTAGATGAATTGAGTGGTGCCCAATTCTTTACTAAACTTGATATTCTCTTGGGATATCACCAGATACATATGAAAGAGGCAGACATTCCCAAGATGGCCTTTCACACTCATGAGGGCCACTATGAGTTTTTGTTCATGCCCTTTAGCTTGTGTAATGCCCCCTCCACCTTCCAAAGCCTCATGAATCATGTCTTTCGTCCCTTTATCCATCATTTTTTCTTAGTTTTCTTTGATGATATCTTCATCTATAGAAAAACCTGGACAGACCATCTTACTCATGTGGATCAAGTTCTCCATCTACTCTCTCAGAACCAACTTTTCCTGAAATAGTCTAAATGTGCTTTTGGTGCCTCAGAAGTAGAATACTTGGGTCATCTGGTTGGCAAGGATGGCGTCAGGGTGGATCCAAAAAAGATTGAAGCTATGAAAGACTGGATACACCCAAAGAATCTCAAAAGCTTGAGTGGATTTCTGAGCTTAACATGGTATTATCGCAAGTTTGTTAAGAATTATGGAAAGATTGCAACACCTCTCACTGCTCTCCTCAAAGAGAACTCTTTCACTTGGACTCCAGCCACTGCTTAAGATTTTCAAACCTTGAAGATGGCCATGTGCACCACTCCAGTTCTGGCCCTTCCTGATTTCACAAAGACCTTTTTGTTGGAATGTGATGCCTCAGGGAAAAGAATTGGTGATGTCCTTATGCAAGAGGGTCGACCTTTGGCCTTCACCAGCAAGAAACTATCTGAAAGGATTCTGGGCAAACCCATCTATGAAAAGTAAATGTTGTCTATTCTGCATATCGTTGATCTATGGCACCCTTATCTCTTGGGGAAATGTTTCCAAATTAAGACAGACCATCAAAGCCTCAAGTATTTTTTGGAACAACACATTTCCTCCCCGAAGCAACAAAAATGGGTGACTAAGCTCTTTGGATATGATTATGAGATCATTTACAAGAAAGGAAAAGGAAATGCGGTGGTGAATGCACTTTCCCGAAAATATGAAGAAGAAGGATCCCTTTTTTCTCTTTCCTTCATTGTACCAGATTGGCTCCAAGCCGTTTGCTAGGAATGGCTACAAGATCCAAAAAGTTCGCATTTGATCCAACAATTGTATTCCAATGCTCCAGCTCCCCCAAGTTACTCTTGGCTCCAGGATGAGCTTTGATACAAAGGTCGTTTGTATTTAAGTAAACAATCAAAGCTTAAATCCACGGTACTTTCTGAGCTTCATGCTACACCCACAGTAGGGCACTCCAGGTTCACCAAAACATATGATAGGGTCAAACGTTCTTTTTTCTGGGATGGTATGAAACATGACATCTGTAATTTTTTCGTTGAATGTGATGTGTGTCAATGCAACAAGGGAGAAATAGTCAAATCTCCGGGCACATTACAACTGCTTCCGATTCCACCTGCTATTTGGAAATATATCCCTATGGGCTTTATTACTGTCTTACCCAAATCGGGAAATAAATCAGTCATAATGGTGGTTGTTGATAGCCTTTCCAAGTATGCTCATTTTTGTGCTCTTCAACACCCATTTACTGCATCCACGGTGGCTCAAATTTTCATGGACCAGGTCTTCAAGCTTCATGGCATGCCACACTCTATTAATTATGATCGTGACCCAACTTTCACAAGAAATTTTTGGCAAGAACTATTCAAGCTATAGGGCACCCAATTGCATCTCAGCACAACTTATCATCCCCAGACTGATGGTCAAACGAAAGTTGTGAACAAGTGTTTGGAAACATATTTGAGGTGTTTTTCCTATGAAAAGAAAAAGCAGTGGGCTCAATGGTTACCCCTAGATGAATGGTGGTACAACACTTCCTACCATATAGCTACACGCATGACTCCTTTTGAAGTGGTATATGGACAGAAGCCACCTTCAGTTCTCTCATACTTACCGAGTGCCTCGAAGGTCCAGGCGGTTGACCAAACACTTACAATTCAAGAGGCTATTATCCGTACCCTCAAAGAGAAATTGGTCATGGCACAGAATCACATGAAGAAACAAGAAGATCAAGGTCTCTCTGAACGTCAATTTGCAGAAGGGGATCAAGTGTTTCTGCGACTGCAACCTTACAAGCAAACTTCCCTCAAGGCCGAGCATTGTCAGAAGCTAGCGCCCAAATTTTATGGTCCTTATACAGTTCTCAAGCATGTGGGACAAGTCATCTATCAGTTAGTTATGCCCATTCATTCGAAGCTACATCATGTTTTTCATGTTTCATGCTTAAAGAAGGTGATTGAAACTAGGTGCCAAATTCAAGCCAACCTTCCCAAGTTAGCTGAAGAAGGATCCATTTGGCTACAGCCAGAAGCTGTTTTGGACCAGCGTGAGCGTTGCCTGCATCAGAGCACCATCAAGGAAGTGCTAGTCCATTGGAAAGATATAACTCCAGCATATGCCACTTAGGAACCAACTACCATTCTGCAGCAGTTTCCACATCTCAAGCCTTGAGGACAAGGTTGTTTTTAAGCGGGTGGACATGTTAGGGTCCTAACCCACACATAGGTAGAGCAATATATTCAGATGTAATAAAGGTCAATATTAATAAGGCCTTTCAATAAAATAGAATAAGGAGGATGTAAGAAGACCTAATAGAAGCTTCCGCTTCTAGAAGGATTTTCCTCTAGATGCTTCTTTTGATAAACATATTTAGTATAAATAAGGGTCGAGGGTATGAAAACCCTAGCTTGGATATTATTGTAATAGAGCGTTGCTGGAATGGAGGTTGCTCGCTCGAAGAGGCCTGTGAACATTGCTTTCTGAATCAAAGTGTTATTTATGTTACTGTTCTTATATCATTTTTGTGTTATTGTGGAGATTATGCTAGTTATATTACTGTTATTCTGCCATTTCTAGCATTTTATTTCCGTTCCACATACTTTTTATATATGGTATATTGTAAACAAAGAGTAAAATTCCTTGGTGAAGAATACATATTAGGAATTCAATCCCTAACCATAAGGAAAGAATGTAGTCAAATGTTGATGGGTTTGCATGACTAAATTCACATCTAAATGTTATCTTTTGGCCCTTACTTTGAAATTATTTACACCATGTTCGAGGCTTCTTCATGAGATTTGGTGTACAAGGTGTATGATCAATGCCTGGATGGTCCATGTTGTATTTTAATAAGAGAGATGGTCCATGATAGATTCATACATTGGATATGGATTACCTAGTGGTTTCTTGACCTTAGTTGGGTGATTGCACAATATTATTCTTTATGGAATTTCACACATCCTAACAACTTTGGTGACATTCTACAACATGGCCATATGGAGATGATTACATGATTGGAGAATGCACTAATTAGGAGGACTATAATTTTTCACCCTGGAGGCGGGCATTGGGATGTTGGGGAATTAGGTGGGACTTGATACGAAATAGAAAATATAGTACTTTTGATAATCAAGAGGGAATATAATTTCAAATACAGAAGGTGGTTTCTAAAGACACCATTACAACACTTACGCATAATACATTGTGATCAAAACATGAAAATTCATATTAGACATCTTGACAATGCATATTTATATGGACATCTTGACATATTGAAAATGCATATATGGACATCTTGACATCTTGATCAAAACATGACAATGCATATCTATAGTTTCAAGATATAACCTCTTTCCTTCTCATCGGGAAGATATTGTCCAAATATAACCATCAGTTGTTAGAGTTGACTTCGTCAAATCCATGCTATCTAGTCAGCTCGACTCAACCATTCATACATCAAACTTGTATTTTATTTCTCAACTACTCAATCCACTGACCAAATATATTCGACTATTGGTCGACTATTCGACCAACAAGATTATCGACTACTCGATTTGCTGATGTAAAGGTTTGGTCAATCACTTAACTAACTATTTCCATATGTAGGTTGACCACCCAACTGACTGATTCCAAAATAATTATGATGAACCATCAGTGCTTGATGTTTAAACAACCCCCCCCCCCTCAATGCACATATCTAGATATTTAGGAGGTGAAATTACGTCATCATGGAACCCCCCCATAATTGCAGATTCCTGAATCCCAAGCATCATACGAAGCTTGATAAATCTAGCTTCAGATGCTTAGTGAAGATATCGACAAACTAATCATATGTTTTGCAATATTCCAGAGATATAATGTTCTCATGAAACAACTGTCTCAAATAGTGAGCGTGGATCTCAACATGGTTCATATTACTATGGGAAAAAATATTTTCAATAGCCTATATGGCACTATGATTTTCACAATATATTTTAGTCAAGGTCTGAATAGGAAGGCCAAGTTCTCCTAGAATTTGGTGGATCCAAACTGGCTCTATACCTACTTGAACAACACCATTATATTCTTCTTCTGTAGTCGAAAAGGAGAGTATCTTATATTTCGTGCAAGACAACAAGAATGGTCCAATGCTGAGATGAAACACATCGCCAGAACATGACTTCCTATCATCACTCTCTCTACTCTAGTCGGAGTTGGTGAAGCTGACTAATGAATTTGAACTTTGACAATACTTGATAGCAAAATGAGAGGTTCCTTTGAGATAGAAGATTATTTATTTTACTACTTTCCAATTGCTTTCTCTAGGGTCCTGCATAAATTGAGAAACCACACCAACAACAAAGGAAATACTAGGTTGACTATGAGTAAGGTAAATAAGACTACCGACTAGTTTTTGACAATGTGTAGCATCGACTTGGGGTGTTTGAATTTTTTGGTGAGATTTACTCCATATTGAAAAGGAGTAGCATGGGGATTACAATCACCCATATTAAATCAAATCAAATGATCCATTTCATATTTAGATTGAAATGAAAAAACCATCACAAAGTGGTAAGACTTGAAGACCCAGAAAGTAATGCAAAGTACCAAGATTTGTCATGTCAAAGGAGTCAACAAGTTCTTTCGTCAATCTAACTTCTAAGAATTAGATCAATTTTATTTCTAGTAATGAGAAGGTCATCAACATATATAACAAAAATCAAAATTTCTTTATTGGTATTGAGTACATACAAGTTGTGATCAAATTCACAACGTTTGAATCCAAGTCAAAGAAATAAATTATCCATATTAGCATACAAATATTAGGGAGATTTATTCAAACCATAAAGAGATTTATTGAGTGGAAAATCCAAGTTAGAATATCTCACAAAACTAGGTTCTTTTTCCATGAAAAATTCTTCAGATAGGTCTTCATCTAGAAAATCACTCTTCACATCCATTTGATGGATTTTCCATCCAAATCGAGTAGAAAGGGAAATAATTAGTCGAACATATTTCATATTTGAAATAGGGGAAAAGGTCTCAATGTATTCAATACCTTCTTATTGAGAAAATCCCTTTGCAACCAAATGATCTTTGTGTTTCTCAACGAAACCTTCTGAGGTAAATTTGGTCCTATAGACACATTGACACTTTACAACATTTTTCCTTGCAGTCAGGGAACTAATTCCCAAGCATGATTCTTTGAAAAAGAATCAATTTATGTCTCCATATCCTATTCCCATTCAGGTTGTCCTTGAGAATCCACATAGGAAATATGATCATATGTTTCAAATAAATGATTCATCAATGCATCAATGGCATGTTTCTTTTGACTTCAAGTTTGATATCTGGAGGAAATATCATCATCATGAGGTCTAATAACTTCAATTTTCTTCATAGTCGACCGAGGTAGACAATAAAAAGGTTAATTGTTATTCATTTCAATAGGTCGATAAGAAGTCAGAAAAATTTCAGTCAACAAATATGGAGGACCAGTCGAAATAGATATCAATGGACTAATCAACTCATAGGTTGATGATATAGTCTAAATAGGAACATAGTCCCACTTTCCAGTCAAAGGACTCAAAAATGGAATAGGAGAACCAGATTCAAGAAAGACATCAAATAGATTTTCCTGTAGTAATCCGGAGGAGGGATGAAACAACTTGATGCCAAAATACTTCTCATCAAACCAATATACATTTCTTATGATAATGATTTTTCATTTGAGAGGATAAAAATTCAATATGCTTTTGATTCTTCATAGAAACCCATCATGATGCAAGTATGACTCGTTGCATCCAACTTTTTTCTACAATCATTTGAAGTATGAGCTTGGGAAACGCATCCAAGTGCAAGGAAGTGGCTGAATGAAGGAATATTTCCACACCATCATTGAACTGGTGTCACTAAAGGAACAAATCAAGTCGAGATGCAATTAAGGAGATAGTTTATAGTTTGTATAATCTATCACTTTAGCTCACAAGCGAGATGGAAAATGTTTATCTTGCAAAAGACATATATCCATTTTAACTAACATCTAATTCTTGTGTTGTGCAATTCCATTCTGTCGATGCATGTGGGGAACCGATTATTTCCAGTCAATAGCATATCAAACCACGTATTATTCAAATGTTAAATTTACATACTCACCAGTATTGTTTGATCTCAGGAACCTAATGGGTCAGCCACATTTCTTTCCAGCAAAGGATCTAAATTCTTTTAACTTTTCAAAGACAAGATTCTTATTCTTCAAAAAATAGACCTAAGTGAAACGAGAGAGATCATCTATGAAAGATAAGATATACATTGCACCTTATATGGAAGGTAGATTGATGAAATAAAAAACACTTTGAACCAACTCCAAGAGGTTTTTTTCTAGCCACAATTCTCCAAAATCAAAGGGTGCATGATGTTGCTTGCTAAGCACACAACCTTTAAAGAATCTTTGAGAGGGAAACAATTTAGGTAGAACAAAAAACATATTCTAAGTTTCCATAGACTACAAAATTTGAAAATTCATGTGTCTGAGTTTTTAATGCCAAGTTTTACTTCACTCATCAGTGTGAGCAATAAGAGAATTCGGCTCGGTGTCGATTCAAGTCATGTCACATGATTTATACAAGATATCCTTCGATTCTAGAAACCCTCTGACAACAATCGACTAGCCTTTCTTCAAATCTAGAAAAAAGAACCAATATAGCAAAAATTCCACAATCTTACTTATTTGTGTTAACTGAGAAACAGACAACAGATTGGCAATAATATTTGGTACATGATAAACGTCGATAGTTCTCACTTGTCAATAGGAAACATCACCATGAACAATATTATTGAGAGAAAAATGATTGACAACATACATCTTCTTATCCTCGCCTTCATTCAAGGACATGAACAAGTAATCATACTTAACCATATGATGTGTGCACCTATAGTCAACTACCCATTTGATCTATGTAAAATGAGACAACAAGGATTCATAATTACTCAGTTGGAAGGTGAAATTATCAACGGGTCAGTAAACAATGGACATGTCTCCTAGAAGGTGTTTAACCTTCTCCTCTAAAGCATCTCTCTTCTTGTAGAAAACCTTCTTCACATGTCCTATCTTTCCACAATACTGACATGTCTTCTTCTTTCAACTTTCATGGGGTGCATCTATTTTTGATTTATGTTTCTGGTTGAAGCATTGATATCTCTATGTAGGGGTATCAAATTGTTCTTTTTCCTTGTGATTTGACTTTCCCTTTCCCTTGAGAAAGTGGGATTGATGTTTACCACTAAAATTTCCTTATTCAAGTAGTGTCTGTTGATGAATTATCATAAGACCATAGAAAGATGCAAAGGTGTAACCCTTGCCATATTCCTTTTGTCCTTGCAAGTTCATGTAAAAAGTATTGACGCAAACACATCAAATGGTGTTCTCAAATTCATCAGGACCAGCTCAATGAATTGTTCATATTTCTTTTGATAATTCTTTCCACATTCCCTAAATTTTAAGTAGAGTTCCTTCTCACATGCCAAATAGTCATCTATTTTTAAAAAATAATGAGGATTGAGAGAGATGAACTCTTTCTCCAAATGCATGACATGGCTTTTGTCAACTTTGTTGAACAACAAATTCATCTTATTCTATACTTGAAGAGGGAAGTCAATTCCACTGATGTGAAAATGAATTTTACACAAGATATAGTTCATGATGACTCACACAACCTCATCCTTCTTGGCATCAACAACGGACTTTTCCTGATCATTGGTTGGATCTAGAATTGTAGTCTTCATATACTACCATAGTCCTTTACTCTTCAACAGGGTTTCCATGTCTGGTGCCCATACTATGTAATTTGATCCATTCATAACAACATGATCAATCTTCGAAGACATCTTCAAAATATAAACATAAACTATTATGTTTCAACAAGTTCCAATCGGAAAACCACCGACCCAAGTTCAATTACACAACATATGTGACTCAACAAGGTTTGCATATAACATATGAGGTATCAAATCATCGACTCCAAAACCATGTTGGGGAATCGGGTGGAACCAGATATGAAACAAAAAGCATAGCACTATAGATAATCAAAGAGGGAATAAAATTTTGAGGACAAAAGTTGGTCTCTAAAGACACCATTACAACACTTAATCACAGTGCATTGTGATCAAAACATCACAATGCATTTAGGACATCTTGTAAACCACAATGATATCACTTGATCACTTGATCGATATGCTGATAATGACCCATTGGGTGTACTATTTATATCTTCAATATCTAACCACTTTCCTTGTAATCAGGAAGATATTGTCCACATATAAGCATCAATTGTTAGAGTTGTCTTTGTCAAATCCATGGTGTTTATTCAGATCAATAAGGATGTTAAACCCAACCTTCCATGCATCCAACTTGTAGTCGATTTCTTAGTTGGTTAATCCCGCCAATCAACTATATTCGATTGTTGGTAAACTATTTGACCAATAGGAATGTCGACTACTCGACCAACTAATGTAAAGGTGTGGTCGATACAAACTGATGTAAAGGTCTGGTCAATCACTGGATTGACTATTTCTAGATGTAGGTTGACTATCCAACCAACTAATTCTAGGAGAAGTCTGATGAACCATAAGTGTTTGATACTCCAACATGGGCCCTAGATATCATAGGGTAGCTTGGATGCTTGCATGGAGACTTGTATTTTTTGGGGGGATGCTTGGGTTATGATAATTTTCATGCAAGGGGAGTGGACCTAGTGGAGCACATGGCTTAAAAGTATATTTCAGGTCTTTGGAGCATTGTAGGTGGATCATTGGAAACATATCATGGAGAAACCTTAAATTCGAAGCCTTGTTTTTGCATGGCATCCCTTGGATCTTGACATATGTACCCTTTTAGCATAGAACACCACATGTGTGAGCCTACATGTGGTATTGTAGGCTTCTTATAAGGGAATTGGCCTACAAATGTATTTTTTTCCTCCCTTAGCTCTCATATATATAAAGGAAGGAAAGAGTCATTTCATTCATCATCATCATACTGTTCACTTTGTACTTGTATTATTGGAGTGATTCTATAGGTTTCATGAGTAAAATGATCTATAAATTTCCATGGATATTTCATTGGATCAGTTCATCACAACACATCTTGTATTATACTGAAATATTTTATTAATGGAGGTTTATTTCCTTATATATCAGATTTATTATCACTAGGTTATTGTTTAGATTATGAAAAATAATTGAATATGCAAATGAATGAACAAGAAACAGAACACAACATCCATATAAATGAACACAACATGTATCTTGGGATACCCAATATGGGAGAAAACTTAGCTAGAATGTGAGGCCTATTCTCTCCTCTCTTTACTTCAATTAAGAATAGCAAGTAGAAATAAATGGGCACTCACTTTGGAGTTTCCTTTGACATTGTGGCCTAAACAAATACTACAAAATCTTAGTCCTCTTTTATTATGATATAAAATCCACTTCTATATGATATGATCAACTATGTAACAAGTAAAATGCTAAATAATAGAACCCTTTTTCTTCCTAGTAGCCCAATATTTAACATAGAACTAATAGTTGTCTATGGTTAGGGTTTTTGCATGCCTGAACCCTGAATTAGTGATAAGGTCCTTTGACCTTCTAGAATTTTCTTGAAAGTAAACACATGGATAACCCCACTTGTGTGAGTAATGGGGGATGACGTGGAATCCACTTGGACCATGGTGGTCAACAATTTAGGTTAACTTGCGGGAGGCATAACTTCCACATACGAGTTCCAATAGAGGAAATGTTTGCACCATTGGAAAGGTATAAATGTAGAATAGATTAAAGAAAATTGGAACTATGAATTCAATTCTTTTACCACCCAAAATTTCATTATATACCTCAAATGAATTTGGAATATTTTAGACCCCAAATCTGCAAACTAGAGCATGCCACTAAAATGGGCTTTGCATGCCAATTCCTCCAATTTCTCCACCTAGAAAGCAACAATATAGATGATAAATTATAAAATGATCCAATATAGATAAGAAACCCTAGGATTGTTGGTTGTGGATCATGATTATCTTCCTAATTCAGAGGTCTTTGTTTTCAGTCATGTTTATACCCCATGAATAATTTATACCTTGGAAGAATGTACACTCCATGTAGGGGGGGTTTTCCCCCCTGCGGGGTCTGGGAGGGCTATCCCCCTGGATGGGGGGTTCGGGGGTGAAGCCTCCAAAGGAAAAATTTCCTTGTAAATGTATATTGTAATTTCATAGTAAATCTGGACCATTCATTATAAGGTCACAGATCTGACGGTAGAGGTTATGTTAGGGTTTTTTTCCCTAGAAGGCAACCCTCTTTTATGAGGGAAATGTATTGCGGCTATGTATGATTGTGAATATTGTATTCTGAGTGAGGATACTGTGAGAGAAAGAAGAGGAAGTTACAATGGGTGTGATGTTGGTTGTATATGTTCATTTGTTGGATAATAATAAAGGACCCGGATATTTCTTTGGTGGATGTAGCCCACACTGGGTGAACGATGTATGTTTGTGTGTCTTCTATGTTTTATTTCTGCATTTGTTTTATTTTATTTCTCCGTGATCCTGTTTTTCTAACAAGGATAAGTTATACAAATCAAGGTTGATTTCTTTCTTGGAGCTTGCTCTTGTGATATGCTTGGGTTTTCTCTTGTGAGCTAGACATTGTAGATTATCATTCACTTATCACTCATTCTTATCACTCTTGTGTTAGAGATGTGACAAGGATGAGTGTGTCACTTCTCATATCTCTTGGATGTTCTAATATAGTCTCTCACTCTCAGAGTCACTAGGGTTTACTAAGTTTGTTGGACTATTTTGATGACTAGCATTAAGGTTTCAACCCTTTCATATTTGGAGATTAGGGTTTTGATATGAAACCATAGGTTCTTCTTGGAGAAGAGAAGAACAAGAGAGGTGTCCTGCCCTGGAGGGAATTCTTTTTGGATCTCCATGATGTGAGCTATGGTTTTGTTGGTTTTCCTTGGTTAGGGTTTTGGAGAGCTAAAGGATTGTACTATCATTGTGACAAGGCTATGGTATGTACATGAACTTCCTATTTATGAATATTAATGAAGATTCCATTTGTTAAATGCTTGTGTAAATGCATATTTGACTTTCATCTATCTATATTCTTCATGGTTTCTAATTCCCAACATTATGTGTCTTGTTAATTTGACATAAATTAAGGGTAGATAAGTTACATGATTTAACATGATGATTGAAAAATATAAGGAAATATATAAAAAAAAATTTACAACAACCATAAGCATCTTTAGTTATGTCATATACATGATGATATTTCCCTGGAGGGATAAAACTTACTAGAACACATTGACATCTTATCTCTTGAATTTTTTAGTGGATTAGGGTTGCTAAGGATTCAAATATTGTCCATTGCTACTATAGTTTTTTGTTATATTCCATAAAATACCTAATTCTGAAAATTCATAGGGTTAAGATATGAGAAACCTCTAGGAAAGAGGTGAAATTTATGATTTGCATTAAACTATGTAATTCAAAAAATTTCTACATGGTATAAGAGCTTTTGTGGATAATATCACTCTAGATGTAAGAGGGAGTTTGGATTTCAATTGAAAATTACCTAGGAAAGGTTCTTGACATTGTTTGAGGTTGTTGGGTGTGATACCCTAGATTGCTTAAGAGAAACACCTTCACCCTTGGAAGGGTTGTTTCTTATTCATATTTTTAGATTTTCCAATATGGAAATGGATTTGGCGTCTTACTTGTCGTCTAACATTGTGTCTAGTGTTGAATGGTATTTAGACAATGGAGCTTTGACACATATGACATACGATAGCTCTTTATTCAACAAGTTTTAAGAGCAAGAGGAAGGAATGTGTGTGGATCTTGGTGATGAAGCCACTTATCCTATGAGACGAATTAGATCCATTTATTTTTATATTCATTCAAGTGATGTTTATGAGTTGATTAACATTCTATTTGTTCCTAGGTTTACGAAGAATCTTCTTTTAGTGTGTTGTATTATATATATATATATATATAGATAGATAGATAGATAGATAGATAGATAACAAAGAGTTTCTTTTAAGTTACAACAATGCACCATGAATGATTGTAATTCATCTAGTCTGAGAACTTTGGCTACAATGATGATTCATTGGCACTTGTTCATTTTAGGGTGACCTTTACAAGTTACTTGGTGATTCATGGGCACTTGTATATTTTGGTGGGAGGTTGAAAGAGCCTTTGAGAAAAATGCATGGTGAGATTTCCTACAGATAGGTTCAAAACCTATTGTGGTTCGAGTGATTGATTCAAGATTTGTATGGGAGTAGCTAAATTTCGATAATACTTTTACACACACCTTTTGAGTGCTCAATGCTTCAAAAATATATAGATATAACAGTGTATAAATAATTAGAATTCCTAGAGCTTGTCAAACACAATAACACAATATAGGTTTACTTTAACTTATTGAATGGGAAGATTGGAAATATACGACTCCGTGAACAAAAAGATTGGATATATAGGATTCTGGAACCGGCATGAAATTCTTCATGACCCCATCCATGTCAAGAGTCAAATGTCTGGCTTTTTAATATGGTAGATATCACAGAGCCGACCTACAAAATCGCTAGGGCAGTGGGGCAGGCCCACGTGGTACCATGTGGCTCGTGATCCCCACGAGGAAAGCTCCAATTTCCTTACCACCTAATTAGGTTGAAAGGAATCCACCCAAAACACACGTATAAACACTTTTAAAACTTTGGTTTGAATAAGTGTTTGTGTGGCAATTGATTTAACGGAATAGTTTATGAAGGTTGCTTTGTATCTCCTTCATGCTATACATGTGGTGCAACACTTTACTTTTGTAGACTTCTTCGTAGGAATAGTTTATTAAGGATTTTTTTATGTTCATCCACACGCTATCTATATTATAATATCACAACGACTATGTCAACAAAAAACAACTATCCATGTGTTATCAACAATATTATTAACTAATATCTTTTGCAAATGGGCTACTAGAGTAGATGGGCTCGTAAACAAGGTTGGACACTTCTTCATTTTGCATTTTTTTTTTCTATTTATGGTTGGAAAGTTGTGCTTGCATTTTTTTACGTGCGTTTAAATCTTCGATGAGATCATAGTTTTATTTATGGTTTATGGTTGGAAAGTTGTGTTTACATTTTTTACGGGTTTTTAAATCTTCGATGAGATTATAGTTTGTTGTGACACTTAAAATAATAAGTGTAGTATTATTATAAGTTTTATTGATATTATTATGAAAATTGAATCGAGTTAAAGAGGATAACAATCATTCTTCTCAACCATCCAAACTACACTCAATTGACAAATTTAGTTTTTTATATCAAATATATAATTTTAATAAATTTAATGATTAAAAATATTCTCTTTAGATTCAAATCCAAAAACTATTTTAAAATAAAACTCATATAATTTTAAAATTATTATATTATTATTATTATTATTTAAAAAATTTAATGATATTTATTAAAAAAATTATTCAAATAATTATTATTTTACTTAAAATTTTTATATCATTTTATTTTATATTTAAAAAAATTAATTATATAAATATATAATATTATATTGTATTATAATTCAACACATCACTTTCACTTTTATTAATATGTTAATGGACTATTCTAAAAGATTAGTGTGTGCAAGTACAAGTTCTATATCCCTTATGTGAAAATATAGACATATAGAGATTCTTTCCACATGGTTATTTCTCCATCATTTTTATTAATATTTTAGTGAATATTTCTAGAAGGTTAATGCATATAAATTGCTGGTTAATTCTTTTACTTTTATTAATATTTTAATGGACAATTCTTAAAGACTAATGTGTGCAAATACAAGGTCCAATACGCTTATGTGAAAATATGGCCATATAGAGAGTTATGTGGAGATTGTTTCCTCGTGGCCCATTCTCCACAATCTTTACTAATCTTTTATGGACATGTGGAGAGTTATGTGGAGATTGTTTCCTCATGG
>ML817203.1:19941-60510 GCA_009831015.1 Picea engelmannii | reverse complement strand
CCCCAAAAAAAAAAAAAAAAAAATTAAACCAAAAGCCACATAAGTAATAATTTTAGTCTTCATAAAATTTATGGGGTAAAATGAAGAGAGTAAGAATTTAATTAAAATCAGTGGATTTAAAAGGTAAAGAAGAAATAAATTATTTAACTTGTGAAAGTGTAAAAAGATATTAAATTAATAATAAAAGGAAAAGAGTAAATAGTGCAACTTCCATTTTGGCTCTAATAAAAAGGGGAAAGAAGAGAATAATAAAAATGAGGAAACTAAGAATTGGAGGAAACATAATAACGGAAAGAGGGGAACTTATGGTAAAAAGCGAGGCCAACATAGTAAAGAATCTGCAATTAAGAACCTTCTAAATTGAACTAAATTAGCAACTTCATTTTAGGGAAAGTATTTAACCCTGTAAGGGAATCTAGGAACACCTAGGAGTAAATTTAGGAGCAACTCTAGGTGGGTGAGGGAAATGAAACCATTATTAATTTAAAGAAAATATGTATTGGAGGAAAGTGGGGGATGGACGACACTTGTACGAAGGAGAATTATTAGAAGATTTTTATTAAAACTTAAATTAAATGAGATTTAGGGAAAGTTTGGAATTTCTAAAACTCTATAAAAGAGAAGAAAGAGGAGGAAGTAGGGGATCAACTGTTAGCGTAATGTTATGCTGTCGGAATTGTGACTTGACTGATTACTTGTGGGGAGTTTGGATTTCCCAACTCGGATAGGAGTGGTATCTCGGCCTTGCGAGGCGTGATGGGAGCTAGACATACCATCTCGGTAGTGTGTGGCCCCTTTGAGGCTCGTGGGGGCTAAGGGGGAAGCAGAGTACCCCTAGCGATTGGCTGGGAGGTACCAGTGAGGTCTCAACGATCGACGAGCGGGAGCGACATGGAGTGCACAGACATCCTTCGATGCGGGCGATAAGGAAACTGTACACTCGTTAATTTGTAGAGTAGAATGCATTAGTAACTTATGCTTGATTTGTATGTGGATTGTAAATGGAAGATTTTTGTCTTGAGCCCCTGCCCATTCATTGATTGCCTAAGGTTTTTGTGGTCAGCATTCTGGTTGGGTTTTACTGTTTCTGGGTTTGGATCCTTACGCCTCTGCGTTACTCTTTGTGGTTGTATATTCCTGGATGTGGTGTCTTTGCATTTAATTTATTAATGTGTTATCGCAACAATTTCCTTTATGAAAGAAATTATTAGTGAACCATGATAGCTACTTCCCTAAGCGCTGAACTCCTTCTGTTAGTAATGGCGATTTTATATGTTGGGTCTGTCGGGGATATGTATTTTAAAGTACAAATCATATTTATATTCAATGGCGTTCTGAATTTAATCCAGATATTATAATCCATCTGCGATATGTATTTTAAATGACCAATTGTATTGTTATTCACTAGCATTCTGAATTTAATCCAGATATTATAATCTGTATGTGATATGTATTTTAAATGACCAATCGTATTTTTATTCATTGGCGTTCTGAATTTAATCCAGATATTATAATCTGTCTGCGATATGTATTTTAAATGACAAATCGTATTTTTATTCCCTGGCTTTCTGAATTTAACCCAAACATTTTAATTCAAGGGTGAATTTATATTTCATTTGGCCAAGGCGATTTACCCTCTGGTATGCTGGCAATTTTACCTATCCAGGCTTTCGGCAGTGATTTTCTAGTCTGAATCTGGCACACCCTTCACGTAATTTCTACCCAAGATAACCCCTTCCTAGCATCACGTTTGTAAACTGAATATGGAAATTTCGTTTTAGGAATTTTGTTGGGTAAGTGGTTTAGAAATTTTGTTTGGCATTTGTAGCTCGTCTCCTGCAGTGAATGCTTATCTCCATCTGTTGCATGTTTCTATTGAATAATCCTGCATACCAAAACACCAGTGCGCAAGACATAAACTCTTTTCCATAGGTGCATCCAATGCCCAAATCCTTGGCCATTCCTCCTTTGTATCCAAATTTTGAATGTGGTTCGTAAAGCTTTTGAATAGGAATTCAATGCTCTGTTTTCGGCCACAAAGGAGCAGACAGTCTGATTTGAGAAATGGCCTGTTTTGCATTGCTCCCTGCATTTGCATAAGCTTCTTGGCTCTTAGATGTCAATATGGTGATTGTGTAAGCATATAACCTCCAACAATTGCAATTCCTGAGATAACTGCAACCCTCATAATCGCTAATCTCCATGCTGAAACAAATCCAACCACCCAACCTGCCAAGAATGTTGATAGGTAGCGTAATAAGTTTCCTACCCTTTCACTGATTGCATCTTGAACAAGAATATTATCTGTGGAAATGTTGAATAATAGATCCCCGGTCATAGCATCCGTGTCAAGGAATCCCACGTCCTGCATCAGCACTGTTTCTAAGTATTTCTCTCTCAAATCTACCCACCTGCCTCTCCCCAGTGTGCATCCAACAAACAGTTTCATTACTTTGGTAAGGCTACATAACAGTCATTTTTAGATGTATATAACTCCTTATATACCAACAGATGGCTTCGAAGTTATTTGCGCATCTAATAACCTAACCATATATCTTGTTTTGTATAGAAATAATTTCTCTTTATATAAAATTTTAGCGAGCATTGTTTAATGTATTGTATGGTTTAATAATGGTTTAGTGGGTACTGTCTTAAGTGGTCATTGTACTAAATTTAACTTGAATATGGTAAATAAAACAGGCGTGGTTTTACTATAACTTGGATGCTCGTATATTTTTATTTTGATTGAACATGCTGCAACTATTTGAATAGGTTATAATATTGTAGTTGTCAAGATATAGTGAGTAGGTTGCCTAGTCCCCTTTAACTTTATTTGAGTTCCCTTTTATTTCATTTATTTTATATAATAACTTCCTTCATTTAACTTATGTCCTTCTCTTATGTTTGGGGGTCAACCAATAAGGTACTCGAACCATCTTAGGGTAGACCTTTATTGCACAAGAGTGGATGATTAGACTTATTGCCTTAGAAACTTGGTTAAGAAATCCTCACAAGTTTAGAAGTTGGTTAAGTTTTAATGACTTTAAACATTGAAGTGCCTTAATATAGATAACATGGTCATTTGCTATATTCATGGTTATATTATTCTCTTGATTATTTGCTTTATTAATTGTCAATATCTTATAAATTGGTTAAATGAATTACCTTTAAGGCATACTGTAATAGTATAGTGGGAAATTAATGAGATATTATGTTTCTCTAAGGCCCTTGCCTTATTGTAGGTAACATGGTTGTTTGCGATATCAAATGGTTATATTATTTTTTTGTTCATTACTTTAATTGCTATAAATGTTTCCAATAACTTATAATCTGATTATATGTATTACCTTCAACACAATACTATAAAAATAGTAATGAGTTAGTAATGACGCCCTAGCGTAAAATGCTAGTTGGAAGAAATGTTGGATTAAAGTTGGGGTGCTTATTCACCTTGATAAAACTGGTTGTATTTAGTGTCCATTGCTAAAGGGATTAATTATAGTTTTAGTCATTCTAGTTAGCCTACAATTGATGTTACTTATGGTTCAAACCTTGGCGAAGTTCTGACTGGCTTAGTAGATTGTATTTAATGTTGGTATGAATGGCGCCTTGAAGTAAAGTAGATGACTACCCTTGCATCTTGAATTAAAGTAAGATTGATTTCCTTGCACATGCACTTATGTCAGTTTATGTTGGATTTAGTAACCAAATTCTCTTGCACTGTGGAATTCTTGTGATGTGTGTTGATTCATAGAACTTTATCGTCCAGTGATTGTCGTTGATGATTGTGGATTGGGCATATTTAGTTTTAGTCTAGATTTTGTTTGCGGGATGTAGACACCTCCATTTTCCTCAGAACAATCGCCAGCCCTAAGACCTTAAATGGTTAAAATCGATGGGAACCTGGGCTTGAGCATTGCTTATGTGTCTTAGAGGTCCTAACCATTGCAAGGTAGGACGGACGGGTAGTCAGTCTTTTTATTTGGTCGGTTGTTTTTTGTTCTTTACTGGAAGATGTTGATGTGCGTCTTAGATCCTTATGTTGATATCACAGTTGCATGTGTCATGATGCGTCATCATGTGGGCGGCGCAGAGTATAATGTCCTGTTACCCTTGTACACACGCACAAACAAAAAAAAAATTACACTTGTTATCAGAGGTTGTCGGCGTAACGAGGAGGATCGTTACAGAGGGAAACCTTATGTCTTGGTGAGGCAAAGCTACACCAGTTCCATGCATAGCTGTGGGTTCTGGAATACTGGTTCCAATTGTTATTTCAAATATGTTGTTCTCTGCCCCAATGTGGTTTGAGGTTCTTTCTGAACTTCTTGTGCTCCTTCCTCCATTTGTAGCGAAAGTCCTATAGTTTTTCTTTTTTTGATGAGAGTCTCAACATTGGTTGTTAAGAGAGGACTCTGGGTTCATGGGAATTGCAGTATGGGAGAAAGGGGTGGAATCTCTTATTTCTAACTCTCCGGTGGAATTTCCTTTTTCTGACTCACCGTTGAAGGCAATGTGCCCGAAATGGGTACCGATGGAGAATCATACTAGCTCGGGGCATCAATATGTTCTGATATGTTCTAAGGTGGGTCGGGGAGATCTAGCTATATAGGCTCAGGTGAAGTGGGTTGGGATGAAATGGTTGTGTATTGTGGTGGTGATGGGGCTTGTGGTGGCAATGGAGGTTTCTTAGTGATGATGATTGTGGAGGAAGTGGTTTCTAGCTCGGGATCATCTATAATGTTAATCATAGTCTGGGAAGCTTGAGTATCTTCTCTAGTAAGAGGTACAACCGAGGAGATAGGTTGTGGATTCAAGATCTTCATAGGAGAAATACATGTTCTTGGTTTCTTGATTGAGGGATACCCTATGAAAGTAGTGTCTAGGATGTCATTGGAATATTTTATTGATATCACGACTTGGTATGGGAGCTGTGGAAACATAGGAAACATCCTCTTCTTTCACTCTAAAGGTTCCACATCCTCTTATTCTTTTGATTCTGTCGGCATCTGGGCCTTTGGCTTCTTTGCTGCTAGAGCGGAGCTTGGCCCTACTCCTTCTTCCCGCCCCTTTTTCTTCGAGAGAACTGTAGACAAGAGTGATGCAAAAACCCCTCTAATCACAGGGTTTGTGCAACCTCCTGATCAAGGATCATTAAAATTCAGAGTCGGATCAACCCTTAGTATCCTTCTGAGCCCCCAATCCAATTTACATAGGCCCCTTTTAGTTCCTTGTATAGGTTCTACAAAACCCATGAGTGTTTTCCTCGCCCTTTTTCCCTTTTAAAAAAACATTATATGACAAGCACTAGCTCCCCCTGCTAAGCCCCCTCCCCTCATATGACCTTGGGATGTGATCTAGAGATTTAACCAAAAGGTGCTAAGATTTAGGGCTTTGGGACCCTTGGCACCCGAAACTTCTCCAAGCTCCTAAAGTGCTATTCCTCTGAGTTCACAAGATTTCTCCACATGTCCACCTCCATATCGACAAATGGTATGGACTCTAGAGCTTCGGGTCTTTGGGAGTCCTCCACTCCTTCTTGGTGATGTTCCTCCCAAAAGAAAACCTACGAAGGAATTAATCTTTTGTTGCAAATCCATCCGAGAGAGATCCACACATCCTATCTCCGAGTCTGAAGACCTTTTGATTCACATTTGAAACGTTTTTAATTATATCTGATCATATTTTTGTTGTTTTTTTAGTTTTTAATTCATGTCAATTTGGGGATCGATAAACATCTCTGATAAAATTTGAGGTTTATTAAATAATTTAATCTATAACTCTTTGATCATCTCCTACCCTTTAATAAATTTAAGCACTCCATTAACAACAAGTGTTGGATAAAATTCAGAGTTCATTAAATATCTCTACATGTGAATCGAGAGGCGTTTTCCTTATCTGGCCAGTCCGCTCGACCCATACTCATTGAATAAATGCACTTTGGAGATAAGAAATTTGAGCCTTTAGGAGGAGAGTCTCTAAGGACTCGCCTTAAGCCTTCCTAATTTATAGTTGATCAGTTCTGATTAATTAATAAAGCCTCCCTTCCGGGAGATAGAAATCACCTCAAACTAAGGCACTATGAGAAAGGTCTGATCTGGATAGGGTTTCAACCTCCAGTCCTTTAGAACACTTCGAGATTTGAGAATTTCACCTTGCCTCCTCTGGAATGATCTAACACCCAAGAGCAGGATCGCATGACGCGTGTCCCTGAGAGATATGATGGTCATGCTTTACTTCACTCCTACAGGACTTCGATGATCCCAAGACTTGTACACCCTCCAACCTCCGAATGCATGGAGTTCCAAAGGTCTTTAAGGGGTATCATTCGTGAAACTTCCCTAGATATGACGGTTGTCATCTCTCTGTTGATACCTAGCTAGATATCCATCGTCATGTCTTTAAACTCTTACCTTGAAGGGATTTCCGGTCACTTTCCCTCCTAAGATTATTTCCATAGGTATATGAGACCTCTATATTCCCTCTATGCGCTCCTTTTAGCACTTTAAAAAAAAATTAGACTTAGAACTTTCTAATTCCTTCCTCCTTGATTCTTATGGTTGCTATCACTCCTAATCTTGTTCCTCCTAGATTTTAAGACCTTTGGTGCACAACTTGTGGCCTTGGAACTCTTCCACTTGACTATTCTCCTCTAGGAAAATGAATCTGAGAACAACTCAGATTCCGCACTCCTTGCATGGCTCTATGCTTCCTCTATGATAATTCTATCAAAGATTCAATGTTATCCCTCCTGAGCTCGATTTATTTAAACCTAAAAGGGGCTCAGTCCTTTGGAATTTCCTCTTCAAGTCCAAATGACTTGGCTTCTATCTGCGCTATTAAAAGAGATATTTCTCCTGATCTTTATCTCACTCGAACATAAATACGTTCATGCCTCCTTTCAAGATAGAAAACTCTTGATGCCCTCCTAGAATTCAACGCTCATCCTCTTGAGATTATGAACTTGGAATAAATTCACCCCTGCATGCACTATGCACTATATTCACAATTTGAATATGTAAGGGTCCTTGGTCTCCCCACATATTGTAGAGCCTATGTTCTCACTTTCACTATCTCTCCCAAGTTTTTTAGTTTCTCAGACTTACAAAGGGGTCTCGGCCCTTTGACTCAGTATAAATTTTGTGTTCCCTCCTAGCACTCCCTGCTTAATGCACGGCTTGCAGATCTTTTACCTTGGAATATCCATCACCTCTGAGGCTCCTTCAACCAATCACCAAAGTGTTCAGTAACTTTGGGGTGTCTCCTCCGACACTCTTCTCAGAGAACTCGAAGTAGACTTCTCCTATGCACTCCTTGCACTAGCTCAAAATAGTCATTGCTGATATTACAAAGTATTCAACAACTTTGTCTCTTCTGTGCATTCTTTACACAAACTTTCCTCATGAGTATTCAACAACTCTAGGGTTCATTCTAATATTAATATTTCTCTGGTGTGCCCACCCAACACGTTCTCTCCCTGAATTCAAAACAGAATTCATATGTGCACTCCTTACACTGGATACATAGTTTCAACACTCTGTTGTGCACTCCTTGCACAAGCCCAAAAGAACCCAAAACAACTCAAACAAATTCACAGAAATACAAGGAATTCTATCTTACTACTGCAAATGAAACATATTCATGCATCTAAAACATATAAACACAAATAAAACGCATTCAAGTACATTCATAAGACACCCATATAACACACAAAGAATCAAATGCAGGAAGAAATGCTTGTTTGTATTAATATCTGAATGCTTATTTACAATATGTGTAGGTTGGACTGCAACAGAGTCTCAACTCTTTTCTCCTCTCCTCTCCTTGGATTATAATCATTTTCCATAAAAATTCAATAGGATTTTCTAGGCATAAATTACATTCATATCTACAAGAGGGAGCTCAATGAGCTTTCCCTCCAAAATACACTAGTGGTGTCCAATCACCATTACAAATCCTATCTACTGAGGCTAATTAAATTGAATGATCATGTACATTCTAATATCTGAGGCACTGCTCAAGATCTATCCAACTCGAGCTTTAATAAAGGAAATTACATCCATTTTGTACAAAGACCAACTTGCCTTTATTCCATCTTTACAACATTTAATTACAATTAAATACATTGAATTTTCAAAATTCAAAGGAAAAATGAGAGAGTTTGTGCCTTTCCCTTTCTTGAATGTGCGTTGATGTGTTGGATTGCTGGCACATGTTGAGGTGGAAAGATTCTCCTGCATCATACTCCACTACTTGGAAAATCATGAGCTCCTTCTCATGAGCTCCTCTGCTATGTTGTTGAAATCCTCCGATATCCCAAACTTCTCTTTGGAGTTGTCCACCTGCTCCTCTGTTATGTTTTTGTTGTTGTTGTCATGTTGCTACTGCGGGCTCTCCTATTTTTAGCCTTATATTATTGTTGACTACTTGTTGTGCTGACTCCAACATCAAGTTTCTTATCTCCTCTATCACCTCATCCAGTTGGTTCATGTGCTCGCTCTTCTTTTGCAGCCTATTCTGCCGCATCTCCTTCTCATCACACACCTCAATGGGAACATAAATATGATCTCCCATGCTATCTTCATCTCTTGTGGCATGATTTTTCCACTCCTCTATAGACTCCAACTCTGTAGCCTCATTACTGAGCTGCTACTTAGCTACCTCCTCTAACAGATTGACTTTTGTCAGCGCCTCTGTCTCTTCTTGTGTTGGCACAAGTCCAACTTCATCTAGTTGTCCCTATCAATGGAATTTATCATTTTTGTGCATGAATTCATCCTCTTTGAAGTCTTCCTCTGTGGTTGGATGGAATAGCCAATCCTCCAACAATTTCAATTATTTCTCACATGGAGTGAGCATCTGACTAGTATGCTCCTCTTCCTTCATCTCCTCTTGGGAATATGTCAATTTCTCCACCATCTTCTCCTCCTCAATGGTCTTCATTGGTTTTCCTTTCTCTTGTACACTCTCAACACATGCTCTGGCCTCAACTTGGTTTCTTGGTAGGAATATCTCGATTCCCCAAATGATCAGAATGGATTTCTGATTCTCCCCTGTCATCACTCCTTGCTAAATTGAACTCACCTATGAGTTCCTGAGAATTTCAGATAGTCTCAATCTATCTCCCTTGCCTACCTGGAAATATGGGATTTCATTCTTCCCTCCTATTAGTCCATGAGATCTATGCTCAATCTTTCTTCCCCCTCATCACTGAGGTTCTCTCCAAATTTTGACTTGCAGATGAAAACCCTCTCTTCCTCTTCACCTTCTACCTCATAGAACGTGAATGGTTCTTCTGAATTAGCCACTTTGTTATATTTTGTCTACTATGCACCTGAGAGCAGCCCCATATTTTCTTCTGTAGCCCACCTGACTGTCATATGTATTCTCCACACTTACAAAAATCTTGACAAAGCATCACACTTTGTCTCTCCTAGCCTTTTTCTACTATCTGCAAGCAAAAACAAGCTCTCATACCACTTGATGGTATCAAACTATCTCCTTATTTTACACAAAGCACAATTTGAGGCTATGATGCCACTTAATGCAAAACCCCCTCTACTCTCAGGGTCCACGCGACCTCCTAGTCAAGGCTCATTCAAATTTGGAGTCATATCGACTCTTAGGCTCTCGTTGAGCCCCCAAACCAATTTACATAGGCCCCTTTTAGTTCCTTGTTCAGATTCTACAAAACTCACGAGAATTTTCTTAGCCCTTTTTCCCTTTTAAAAAAAATTATATGACAGGCGCTAGCTCCCCTTGCTAAGCCCCCTTCCCTCATATGACCTTGGTTTGTGATCTAGGGCTTAACCCAAAATACTCTAATATTTTGGGCTTCGAGACCCTTGGCACCCAACACTTCTCCAAGCTCCTGAAGTTATATGCCTCCGAGTTCATGGGATTGGTCCACGTGTCCACCTCCAAATCGACACCTGGTATGGACTCCAAAACTTTGGGTCTCCGGGAGTCGTCCACTCCTCCTTGGTGTTAATCCTCTCGAACAATGAACCCAGGAAGGACTTAATATGTTGTCATGCGTACCTTGATCCGATGGTCAGGATAGGGTTCCGTTCTCCGATCCTTTAGATGAATTCAAGCTTCAAGAACTTCACCTTGACTCATCTGAAATGCTCTAACATCAAAGAGTAGGTTCACGTGACACATGTCCCGACAATATCTGATGATCATGATTTACTTCGCTCCTCCAGGAATTCGACGATCCCACACCTTGTACACCCTCCAACCTCTGAATTCACGTAGTGTCAAAGGTCTTTAAGGGGTATCCTTCATGCAGCTTCCCGAGATATGAAGGTTGTCATCTCTCTGTTAATATCCAACTAGATCTCCACAATCGGGTCTTCAAAATATTACCTTAAAGCGATTTCTGGTCACTTTCCCTCCTGATCTTATTTCCAGAGGTATATGATACCTCTGTCTTCCCTCTATGTGATCCTTTTAGCACTTTAAAACATGTTCAGACTTAGAACTTTCTAATTCATTCCTCCTTGATTATTATGGTTTCTATCTCTCATGAGCTTGCTCCTTCTAGATTTTAAAACCTTCGGCGCACACCTTGCAGCCTTGGAACTCTTCCACTCGACTATTCTCCTCTAGGAAAATGAGTATAATAAAAACTTGGCCTACGCACTCCTTGTGTGGCTCTGTGCTTCCTCTGCACTAATTCTTTCAAAGATTCAATGTTATCCCTCCTGAGCTAGAATTCTTTAAACCTCAAAGTGGCTCGGTCCTTTGAAAATTCCTTTGCAAGTCCAAATGACTTGGCTTCTATCTACACTGTTGAAAGTTCTATTTCTCCTGAGCTTTATCTTACTCAAACCTAAACAGGTTCAAGTCTCCTTCATGGATAGATAACTCTTGATGCCCTCCTGGCACTCCATGCTCATCCTCATGAGCTTATGAACTTGGAATATGTTCACCCCTATGCTCACTCTATGTTGTATTCACAATTTGAACCTATAAGGGTCCTTTGTCTTCCTACGTCTTGAAGATCCTCTGTGCTCACTTGCACTATCTCTCTCGAGTTATGAAGTTACTCAAACTTTCAAAAGGGTCTCGTCCCTTTGACTCTGTATCAATTTCTTGTGCCCTCCTAACACTCCCTACTCATTGCACACCTTGCATAGCTCTTAACTCAGAGTATTCAACACCTTTGAGGCTCCTTCAACCAATCACCAGAGTGTTCAATAACTCTAGGGTGTCTCCTCCGACACTCTTCTCACAGAACTCAAAGAAGATTTCTATTGTGCACTCCTTGCACCAGCTCAAAGCACTCATTGCTAGGCTTACATAGTATTCACCAACTGTGCCTCTCCTGTGAATTCTCTGCACATACTTTCCTCACGATTATTCAACAACTATGGGGTTCCTTCGAAGATTAATATTTCTCTGGTGTGACTACCTGGCATGTTCTCTCCCCAAATTCAAAATAGAATTCAGATGCACACTTCTTGCACTAGCTACAAAGTTTCAACACTCTCTTATGAACTTCTTGCACAAGCCCAAAACAACCCAGAACAACTCAAACAAATTCACAGAAAGACAGGGAGTTTTATCTTACTACTACAAATGAAACCTATTCATGCATCTACAACATATAAACACACATAAAAACCATTCAAATACATTCATAAAACACCCATATAACACACACATAATCAGATGCAGGAAAACCTTCCTATTTGTATTAATATGTGAATGATTAATTACAATATGTGCTTGCTGGATTGCAACATAGTCTCATCTCTCTTCTCCTCTCCTCTCCTTGGCATACAATGATTTTCCATCAAACTTCAGCAGCCTTTTCTGGGCATAAATTACATTCATATCTACAAGAGGGAGCTCAATGAGATTTCCCTCCAAACTACACTAGTGGTGTCCAATTACCATTACAATGCCTATCTAACGCTAATTACATTGAATGATCATTTACATTCTCAGATCTGAGGCACTGCTCAAGATCTATCCAATTTGAGCCTTAATAAAGGAAATTACATCTTGATTGTACAAAGGACAACTTGGCTTTACTCCATCCTTACAACATTTAATTACAATTAAATACATTGAATTTTTAAAATTCAAGGGAAAAATGAGAGGGTTGGTGCCTCTCCCTTTCTTGAATGTGTGCTGATGTGTTGGATTTTTGGCGCATGCTGAGGTGGAAATATGCTCCTGCATCAAAGAGGTAGTTCATGCTAGACTTGTGTGGATTTTTCTTGACGCTAGTCAATGACATGACCTCCTTATCAAATTCTTCCTCATCTAGGTAGAAGGGGAGCAGCCTTGAGTGGAAGTCTTTGGGCTTTGCATGCCTTGGCTAGAAAAGGGTATTGTGGCGATTCGGGCCAAAGGCTATTTTCTAGGTATTGAGGTTAAACAACTTCCGTGGTATGCATTGTTAAAATCCATGTTCTCCTAATCTGGCCTTGCATGCCATGGCTAAAACATTTTTTCAAGGAGACCTTTGTCCATTGGTGCCAACCGTCTTCCCATGGATGGCTTCCATTTACACATTGCAAAATCTACTAGTAGGTATCCATATGTTAAATTTCCTCCTTTATCCTAAGCATCCTCACAATTGGCCATGAGTTCATCTAGAAGGTAGTTGCACCAATTAAATACAACTCCATTTGCGCAGAAGTCAGATACAGAAAGAGCGTCTAAGGTGCATTCTCCCTTGGAGTAAGAATGCATGAACTTTCTTGCAATTACATAGTAGGTTGTTTAGACTGTTTCTGGAATGATTGGGTTAATCTTCATTTTTTTCCCACCTCTTTATGTGTGGAACTTTTTGTACATGCTAACTTTTCCTTTCTTCTTCACATGCTTGCTCGGGCGTTGAAATACTTTGGAAACATCCTCAACCTTGAGGGATAATACGGTGATCTGGTGGATGTCAACCACATGAATTGGACATCTTTGGTTGAGCCATAAACTTATGTCCTGCACTCGACTGATCAAAAACTTTGTGCACCGTGCAACCTTGCCAGTGGTCCCAAAGACCAGTAGATACCTGAGGTGCATAATTGTGGAGTTGAATAGGCTGATGAACCACGGCTTTGAGACAAACTGCATGCCTCCTAGTGTATCTGGGACCAAGTCCCATAACATCCTAATGTTCATGTCATGTGGAAACAATACTTGGTCCATCATATCAAGGTCCATAAGTTTCACCCACTCTGTTTTCCCCTTGACATCCTCAAAGATATTGATCCTAGGATCATAAGACTCATCTTGGATTGGTTCTTTGGGAGATAAATTATGATGTATTGTCTCTCTCGGCATGTTATATCTGAAATGTTGATAAGGTGGGTGATTTGGGGTCAGCTTCATGACATGGGAGAGAAAATCTCTTAGGGTATGCACGTTTGCATAAAATTCAAAATCAGAGGGTAGCTTACAACAAACATTGATTATCACTCTGTGTGTTCATGGGATCTTGTAACTGGATAAATGGAAATCTATGTAGGTGCACATAAAGACACTCAGAATTAGGCCATAAATGCAATATTAGGCTTAGGTGTCTGACGCGATGGATAACAAGGTAAGATATATCTAGTGATCTTGGATTTTAATGAACAAACTGACAGGGATGTGGTCGAGCTGAGGGGCCTAACTTTTTAATGGTTGAAAAGAACAATGGGGATATCGATGGCATATGTGCATATCACGCCTTTATGGCTTAACTGGAAGTTTTGACTGGCTACGGTGGTTACCATAAAGGGTATGATTGGACATGATGCATATGGCACATGGGCTATGATCGAGTTCAGATTCTCCCTCCCTCCAACCACAATGGGCGTCCCCTTCATATTTAATGAATTCATTTAATGTAATGGTGGCTTTTTTTATCCTGTGCGGCTAAGTAAGAAGTTCTCTGCAAAATCAACGCTTAGACTGAAAAAAAAATGCGTCGTGCACAATCAATGCACACTTTGACATTATTAACTGAATTAAATAAATTACATGAAATTAAAATCTAATTGTTGTACATGCTCCTTTGGACTAGAGAAACTGTGATTTGGCTCAAGCATGAGAAATGTAGGGTTTCATGCGGGCACCATTCACCAATCTTGGTCGAAGGATACCATCTAGTTGTGCTACCATGACTGCACTAGAGTGTTGAATTTATACAACTATGAATGGACCCAACCATTGCATGTGCACCTTTCCTGGATGCTTCTAATATTAGCTATTGTAGAGTAGTACCTTATCCCCTTGCACAAATATTTTGGACCTAATATTCTTGTCATGCCAAGCTTTCTGTCTAGATTTCTCAACTGTCTAATGAAAATTTGCTAGAAATATTTCTTCCTCAAGTTCTTTCAAGTATACAATCCTCTGCACAACTGATTCATCACCGGTCATGTGTGTAACCTGGGCTATATAGAGATTAGGGGTAATAAATTCTACGGGTACAACAACTTATTTTCTGTAAACCAACTGAAATGGATTATACTTGTGTGGCTTCTTCGTGGTAGTCCTGTAAGCCCACAAGATTGTTGGAACTCTTTCATCCTAGTCTTCCTTGTTTGTGAAACATACTTTTATTAGTCCTCTTTCCAAAATTTTATTGAATACCTCCACTATACCATTAGCTTGTCTATGGTAGGGACTACTCTTATGGTGTTGTAAAAGAATTTTTGTTTTCAACGTTACGATTGTATTATTGATAAAGTGACTACCTTGATCATTGGTCAAACTTCTAAGACTTACAAACCAAGTGATAACATTCTCGAAGGTAAATCTAGCAGTTTTATCTATAGAACAGTCTTGAAATACTTATGCTTCATCCCATCTTGTGAGGCAATCAGTTGCAGTAATGATGCTTATGGATTTTGAGTGCTTAGTTGGGGAGTTGATTGGTCTAATAAAATCAATGAACCACTTCTCAAATGCCTGAAGTTCTCTGACTGGTTGAAGGGGTAATTCATCTATGTGTGATGGCTTTCCTACTCTTTGGGAGGTGTCACCATTTTGTTGGTGTAAAAGTGATCAGACCAGGGTCCTTATTTATATCAATTATATCATAGTTGTTGTATTCTCAATTAATCCCAAGTAAAGAAGGGTAGGGATCCTCATCTCCCATGATTTCAATTACCTCAAAATTAGTTGTGGTCTTAACTCTCGCAACATCTATTTCCACCTTTTCCATCCTTCCTACTGGGAAAATATAGTATTTATTTTCCATTCTCAATTGAATGGGGGAATATACTAACTGAGGTTTTCCCAAGGCTTCCCAAGTATTTTTGGGTATTATGTTGACATATGATCCTAAATCTACCATAACACATTTGATTTCAAAATCATTTAGCTGGGATTCTAACCTAAATTGTTTTCTTATTCGTACCTTTCTTCTTTGTAATCTATGGGTTTTATTCTCAGGGAGGTTGGTCCTTACTATGGCTTCTGGATTTCCCTCATTTCCCAATATTAGGTACAGGGTGTTTTGCAACTTCTCAGTAAGTTTATCATCCCCTAGGATATCAAAGAATAATTGAAACCAGAGGTTGACTACACTTTGAGACTTCTCAAAGAATCTCCTTAGGATTGCAGAGTTTCTAGGTGTCGATGCTGAGGTAGGGTCTTGCACAAGGTTAGGTTGAGACACAACTTTAGGAGTATTATCTATTATCTCCAGAGTGGGGTACTCTTAAATATTTCTATTGCATCTTTGAAAAATAACTTTTGTTTTCAAGGTCATACCTGTCATGTTTGGCAACAAATTTTTGGATCTTAGGTTGAGTGTCTGCATCTTCCCCATTTTTTTCTCCTCCACGAGTAACAATGTTAATATTAGGTATCTGACCCTTAAGTCCCATTTTTAATTCTGAGCTTATGAGATTATATCCTCATTGATGAACCTGATCTTCCTATTTCACGATCAATTCTAGGCAGTCTTTTGTCGCATGCCCATTATTCTTCTAGTAAGAGAATAATGGTCGTCTTGGATGAGGGCAGTCTCTAGCCAAGTGACATTATTCATTGAAATTGTAGCATCTTCTCATCCCTCTGACTCTATTTCTTCCTCCTATGAATCCACCTCAAGCCCCACCTCCCTGGCCTCTTCCAGGTCCTTAGGGGATTCGATTTACTCTGAATGTTGTCCGACCTAATCTATCAGCAAGTGCATCAAATGCTCTAGATTGAATTGTAGAACGGGTCATAGATGAGAAGAATTCACAATGTATTTTATTGGGTGTAGTCATGTACTTCTGCATAATATGAAACTGCCTCGGTGCATGCCCATGTATCCGAAAAATCTCACAATACTCAACCATTTGAGATGCTTGAGCGTGAGGGAATGTATTATATAACCCGGGTGTATGAAATGGTGGAGATTCATATACTTGTGCAACTCCTCCCATTGGTCCTAAGGAGGGTCCCATCGGATTGTGAGGAGGTCCCATTCCGTTCATGCGTGGACATTCATTTTCCAGTTTCCCTTGTGTTTAGCATCCTGTGCACCAAACCTAAGGTCGTCCTGGTCTTGGTGTGGTTAATTCTTGGATACTTTTCATTAATGATGATATTTGTCCATATATTTGCAACAAATGCTCATCTACTGGAGGCCTAGTCATTCTCAGAATCCCTGGATAACCTTCCATGGCTTTGATCTTCATTGACTATTCCAAGGCATCTGTGAAGGTGTGTATCCATTGTTGCATTAAAGGAATTCTCATCAGAGGTAGTAATCCTTGGATGTTCCATTCCCTCTAGTTATCCTCATGAGTTGGATGTGCAAGCCTTCCAATAGAATATTTAAATTTATGGTTGTACTCCCAAGAAGATTCTCCATCACTTTGTTGAATCTCCAACAACTAAGAAAGATCTTGTTTTTTGATTGAATGAACTTCAAACACACTTGGCCAAGGGTGAATTATTTTACTAGAACCCCTCATTCAATAGCCTTCATGTACCATTTGAGAGCACGAACCCTCAAGTTAGTATGAAACTCTACTAACTTATTTGCATCAAGAGTCCCTCTGGATCTCCAGATGGCTTCACATAAGAACCAATGTTTCTCTACATCTTCATCCCATTTACCCCAAAGTTATAGGTACTGAGCGATTGATCCTCCCATATTTCCATCCATTGTGGGTCTCACTTCTCCTATTAGAATGAAACCTAATGGTCCTGGTTGGGATATTACTGGGGATCCCAATATCCTCCCAGTGTTTACACTTATAGATTGATTCTGACTAAATGGATGCGATGGAATAGAAATAGCATACATAAGAATTTACCAAGGGTATTGATCCAGGTGGATATCAGGGGCCACCCACATTTTCCAAATGGCTCAAAACAATTTTCTGGCCATTTTGGCAATTTACTATTTTTAGCAGGTTTTCACTTCCGGGGCCATTTTGAGGGCCTAAATGAATTTTTTTCAAGATCGAGGTTCTCAATGATAGCCAAAGGCATGATTGAGCCCCCAAAATGAATCTCCTCGACGATACCTTTCCAACGAGCTATCACACGCCTAGAACGAAGATCGTATGCAAAAGTTACGACCCCGGGAAGTTGATGCACCAACTTACCCAAACGGGGCCCACATGACTTTTGGCGCTTCATCTCCTAGGGTTAAGTTTTTGGATGTCTAGGACTTTTGGCATTCCCATCTATTGTAAAAAGGCCTTTCGAGCCTCATTGTAACCATCTTCTTGCGAATGCGAGTATCCGTCACATCTCTTCTCAGAGATAAGTTGCCACCATTCTAGCGAGTATTTCACTCTGTATTTTTACAGTCTCTGTACATTTATTTCATTAATAGAAATCGTGTATTACTGTATCTATGTGTTTATGGTTGCATCTCTGATATATTTCTGTTATATTACTGGATATACGCGATATCTCTGTGCATTTCTTTATTATATCTCCGCTCTCATTTCGTGCCGAAAATAATCCGGATCAGGTATAGAGGAAACCTGGGGGATGGGTGATTTGGGGTTGGTTCCACTGACTTAGGGGTGGGTTTCTTTGATTTTGGGGGTCTCATTTACTTCCTTTGGTGCATCCTTCTCTTCCCGATTCCTGATATTTCCTGATATCGAGGCTGAATCTTCTTGATCTCATGCAAGGTCCAGACCTCTTTCATCTTCCCTTGCTTCTCCACAGTCTTCCTCTCATCCACCCACCTAGGGACTCCTTTCTCTATGCACTTCTCTCTGCTATAATCTTATACTGGCCAATATTTATTGTCTTATTACATTCCTCAACTCTTCCTTTTTTCTTTCATTTGTTCCTCTTGATTCGATTTGTTTCTGAAACACCTCGAACTGCTTCATTGTTTTCTTTATCTTTTCGTGCCACCACTCCTCAACAATGGATAATATCCTTAAGTCTCTCTTGTTTATTTCATTCATTTCTTGATATTCACTCATCTTTCAAAGAACCATTTACCCTTCTCAAGTCATGATCCTACCCCAAAATCACCCTACCCCAAGCGTTGGTGTTTAGGATTCCATATCAGTTGAGGGAATAGGTATCATCCCCTCTTACATCAAGAATGATTTGATCCAAAAGGGAATTTCCCTCAACAATCTGTCACAGGCACCTTTCTTGAAAATTTCTTCCACTCGTGAAAAATATTGGTGATTCTTAGCTATGAATTCAATGATATATCCTAGTAGAGTTGTATTAACCCATAAATCTACTTCTCATGTGATCTGGTGATCCAACTAATGAAGTGTTTCGATCTTGTTTGTATCCCAAGTACATGTCTTCTTTACGCGTTCTTGGAATTATGGAGCTTATTGGAGCTAATCTATCCAATGGAATAGTTCTTCTAGGAATTTTACCCAGAATATCTCATATTGGTCACTCAATATTTCTGAATAAAAGACAAAATATCTTGTATCCCTCTCTCTTTTACCGTGCAAGTCCGCTTCCTTCCATATAAATGCATCACAAATTCTTTCCCACAATTATCGAATCTCATATCTATAGATCCGTGGAAGCATTCTCCTCATAGGTTTCCTTTTAAAACATTTGGTCCCGACAATAGAACTATTTTGTGGCATAAAAGTGATCATACGAGGGTCCTTCTTAAGTTACCAATAAAAGGTACCGAAGTAGTCTAGAGCGTTGGAATTTTCATCTTCCCGAAAGGGAACAAGTCTCACCCGAAGCGCAACTGAGACAAGAAAGAGAGGAAAGGGTAAGGAGAATACTTGGATAGAACTCTAAGCTATCAAGATTCATATTATTCTTGCGCAAGATAGATTAAAACTGTGACAATTATGAACATCTCCTAGTTAAGAATAAAGAGAAAAGAGTTGCATCACCATTCATAATGAATCAATTGAATTATATCATACGTAAAAGATAGTACATAGCAACATTTGATACATTCAAAAGACAAAATACACAAGATACATCCAAAATTTTGGCCTCCAATTATATTAACATATCAGGTTCTTATCACAACTTAATTCTCATACACAGGTAGTCAAAGGATGCTCCTCATCAGATATGAGACAATTTTATAGTCTCTTGCTCCTTTAAATATATATTGATACAAAAATCTAATACAATGATATTCTGGTTCTTACCCAGATCATAGAAACTTAGCTATGCTAACAGTATAGACCATTACAACAGTGAATCTCGTCACAACAACAATAAAAACAACACTCTGGCTCAACAATAATCAACAACAACAATAACACCAATAATAATCCCAACCCAACACGCCATCCTAACATCAACAACAACGTCAAAAACAAACACCTTTTATAATTGTATCAGTCTCATATATATAACCCGATATTTAGGTTTGTTGGTTGAGAACCTGGGAGTTCTCTCTTCTTCTTGATCTTGTTGAAACCTCTTTCCTCAAAACTGATGTTGTGTTGTCCTGCCAACCACTTTTTGTTTCTTTCTTTAGTCTGTTGTACAGCTCCTCAGTAGCTTGCACAACTTTTTTTCTCCAAAATGAAGCTGCAATATGATGTGCACAACTTATATCCATCAAAACGAAGGGCCTAACAAAAAATTTAGAAGAAGATGAAGTGGAGAGAAATGGTGTGCTAATAAAAGGAGAAGATAGCACGGGGAGAAGTAGTATGTTGTTCGAAGAGGAATATAGCGCACAAAGTGGTAGTGCATTTGTTGGAATGGAAGATAGAGAACACATTTTTGGTGCACATATAGGATGGAAAGGTAGAGCACATCATGTTAGTGCATCAAAAGAAGAGGAATATGGAGGATCCCCTAGTGGTATGGGAGATGAATTGGAAATAGTAGATGGTCTTTTGCGGCTGGAAGTAGGAAACTCTCTGGGTCACCTCATGATAAATTTCATAAGATGACGGACTCAACCCCCTTTGTACCACCCCCTTTATGCATTTTTAATCAAGAAGAAAACATAGAAGATAGTGAATAAATTGAAGTATTGGAGAGAGAAGAAGGAGATAGAATCAAAGAGATGAGTGAAGAAGAACATGAGGTAAACACTACTTTACCCTGAGAAGTATTAGTGTTGGGAAGTCAAACCTCTATTAGTAAGAGAGGAGGAACCATATCGATTTTGAGGATGGAAAACCAGGATAGTACCCTGAGGTCACTCATGTTCCACAAAACAGGTAAGGATGATGTGAAATAATATTGGTTTACATGTGAATAAATCTAGTATGTAAAGAGAATCACATACGAAGTAGAAAATATCGCACATATGGAGACCACATTCAGGGACAGAGCCTTGATGTGGTATATGAAGTATAAGGTTATTGCGCCAACATGACAGATGAGGTCCCTAATAGAGACTAAGAATGATATGCTTAGGGATTTCTATAAACCTATGTTATAGCTCCAATGTATCAGAGAGATAAAAGAGATCAAACAAATGGAAGGAGATACCATATTGGGGTTACTTCCCCATATCACAGAGATAAAAGAGATCAAACAAAATCCAAGACGTGCAACACAAAGAATGGTTTATTGTGGGGTTACTTCCCCATATCCAAGTTCTTCTCACCTAGTATAAGGTGATGACTCAAATGGAGGAAGTAGAAATTGATATGTGCCTAGAAGCTATGCTAGGAGAGGAAAATACGTTGGAATGTTTGGCACAAGTGTAGTTTCAATTGGGCAACTTGATGATGCAATTTCAATATATGGTGAAGATGAAGGTCATGTGTGAGAATGTATGGTGTACCACATGTCACTCAGAAGGGAATCAAAGAGATGAAATCCATGTGCTGCCAAATTATGTGGCAATAGGTGCACCAAGTCTATTTCCATCTGGAAATACAAAATGGTGTGAGATATGTAGATAGTGGGGCCATGTGCCACCCCACTTCCCATCTTTCCAGAAGTTCCATAAAATGACTCATACTCCATTCTGCGAGTTCTGTAAACCCATCAGGTATGGCGTCAATAACCATCGCTCACTCATGTTGATTCAATATAATACTCGAGATTCATTATGGGTATAGGAATAGAAGAAGGGTGGTGAGTGCAGTAGTGTGGAAAGAGGCATATACCAAGGAGGTCCTTGAGGTGGATATGGACACAATCGCGACTGAGGATATGATGGAGGGAAACGTAGACCCCCCACATGTTTTAGTTGTGGAGATATTGGTCATGTATCAATGTTTGTAACAAATTATGTTTTCTATATGCATACTACCATAGTCCCAATCATGTCACCAAAGATTGTCCCGACTTGATGAAAAACTAGGAAGACAAAAAGACCAATTGAAATATGGTGCATGTGGATCCATGCAAGAATGAGGAAGAAGATGTATAGGTAGTAACTCGGGGAGGAGAAAAGACACAATAATAATTTGAGCAGGGTGAAGGCTTATGTCATACTTGACAGAAAGGAATATAAGGAAGGAACCTTAGCCCCCTCCAATGTTTGATGTTTTTCTGACAAAAATAGTTCTTGCGCGATGTGTAGAGAGCTCTAGAAGAAGAAAGAGTTCATGAGGAACTGCAAAATGTGACCCAGATTTCACTTGAGGAGGCAAAAATCTACGAGGAAGTATAGAGGTAGACATAAAGGCCACTAGAGGAGTTTTAGATCCGTGAAGATGTACAATGTGTGACACATAGGTCTCTTGATGAAGCTTGTGTGTGTGAGGAATTACAACACGCAGCACAAACATATTTGGATTAAGCTCACATGTGCAAAGAATTACAACACACAATGCAATGTTCAATTGAATAATTGCACAGACAAACTGAGTTGCAACACGATGATCATAAATCATATGAATAACAACACCGGGAGGAAGTCCAACTTGCAATGCTTGAAAAAGTATTGGATGACTTGGGTCACAAGGAAGAATCTGAAGACAAGGTAAGTTCTTTCTTGCACTATTATTTGTTACTACTGAATGATCCAAAAGTTTTAGGTAAGTTGAAAAATATTTTAACCACTTGCATGAAGGAACAAGGAGTGGAGGAAACAATATCATCTCCGCTGCCCAAAAGATATGTAGGTTAGGTTAGCAGGTAAAAGTGAACTAGCAGAGAATTTAAGATGACAACAGAAATTGGTGGCTATGACATGGATGGATTCATGTTGGATATAGGTTTTGATGTGAATATTTTTCCAAAGAAATATTGTGAGGTGATGGGTAAACTAAAGTTGGTCTAGTTTCCCATCCAACTATGGTTGGAAAATAAAAACAACATATATCTAGTCGATCGAATGGAACAGGTGGAAGTAAACATAGAAGGAGTAAAAATAAAGGCTAAATTTGACGTCATGGAAATTATAGATGAATCTGATCCATATCTTGTATTACTTGGCATCAACTAGGCCTTTGATAATAATGCGATGTTAAACTTGAAAAAGAACCATATGTCATTTCAAATGGACACCCTACACGTGGTCGCACCCTTAGATCCATGTGAAGGTTCTAGGTATAGTGATTTAGTGTATGAGGATGCGTGGAGCTCAGTCATTGAAAATATTTATAATGTCACAGGCTGCAGGGAGGAGTACATCAACCCCACCACAAATGGAGAATTAAGCTGGAGAAGTTTCAAGTCTTATGACATGGATTCTGAGGATGCCATGAATCGATGGAAAAACAAGTTATATAAAGTATCAACAAGGAGGTGTGTGTATATATATACAGAGGAAAGTAGGGAATAATTTGGATCATATCGATACGATTGATCGAAGCCAGTGGATTCATTTATTTCATGGATACAACACATTCCTAAGAATAAAAGGGATTATACTAGTGAGCTACACATAGATAACCTTATCGTGAATGGAAAAATATCGAAGCATCCATGCGGGAAAGGTTCAGACTCGATATGGAAATTTATCTATATATGTGTTCATGTGAATGGTGGTATATAGCCACACATCTTCATTAGACACACCAAAAGTACTTGCTAAAGACAAAAATAAGGAGATGAAAGAAATTTTCTCTCCCAAAACCTGGGGTTTACATAACACATAATAATAAATTGAATACACATGAGATGAATTCTGCTACAACCTCCTTGCTAGAGGAAAGACCTTTATCTCGACCTATCACCATTAACCCCATTGAGAAAATAGAAGAAGTCCACAAAAATCATATAGTCAAAGATACTTGGGAGATAAACAAGTAGGATGGATATGATTGAAGAGGTGCTTCGGCCTACCTGGTGCTACTACACTTCCATAGCTAATCGATACTCATACAGGGAGGTGCGAGAAACATGCATAACACCCCTTGATGGCTCACATGTGTGCATGTATGGAGATGTCCCTATCACACTTTGGGCCCCATGGTCCCAGGGTTATCACACATCAATATGGTTACATTTTTTTTTTATAGATTACCTGCACAAAATATCATTCATGAGGCCACCAACAATAGATTTTATGGCCTTCCAGAAGCACCCATACATGTGGCCATAAACTTGGTTATCAACTACCATCTACGACCGAAGGAGTGAAATTGTTACGAGATCACAAACGTCAGTGGTAATATCTCAAGAAATGTCCAATCAGTTAAATAGGTTATGGGATTTTCATAATATGGTACAATTAAATAAGTCAGACGTCGGTGGCGGTTACTCCCAGCATAGACCCCAACTGTCTCACAATAATCACTTGGTAACTTTTCATTTTCTCTATTGATATTATTCAGATATGTATAAACCTCCCTCCATCTATAAGAAGGCCCCTAATCTCAGCTAAAATGGAATAGTAGCAGAACAATGAAAAATAACTATCTTCCACTATCCCTAACCATATCTTTTCCAAGCTCCCAGCACAATGATTCCCATGGCCTCGTCAAGCAAACCACATGGTTGGAATAGATCCAGGGTTGTTTCTGACCAAAAACTAGAAGAATTGAATCTACGTTGGCATGTGAATTTCATGGGTTACCAAAAAGGGAGGGTATAGTATGTGAAATTTGTTGATTATGATTTCTGTGACCCCAGAAAATTCCCCACCTTGGCCTTCCACCATTATGTTATCATTTTTCGTAGCATAGAAATAAATCCATTAGTTCTCATAGATTAGTGGGCCCATCCTCTTAGACAAGAGACCATTATCCCCCAAATTTATTTCCTTCACTTTGGGAATAGTGGGATCATCACCCTATGCATCCACCCATTATTCACCCAAACACATCGTGGGTTATTGTGGTTGGGGAGGAAGTATCTCATCGATGAAGCTTCAATCCTTCATGTGACAGGCCTACCCATGTAGGGAGAGGATCCAGAGAAATCCCTAGCTGCTAAGGATGTTTCCCAATAAGAAATATATGACACATACATTTCCCGCAGTGGTAGGCATGGAATACTCATTTTAAAAATCAACGCCCGACCAATTTGCTTTGATACAAAACTCACATCCTACAAAATCTTGCACAAATGTACCAAGGAAGAGTGCCCATTTGGATTCATAGTTGAAGTATCATGATGCGTCATTGAGATTCAAATGATGTGGGGTCAATATGTGTTGAATGAATTCACTGATGACTTCTTAGATGCCCAAAATTCTGCCAAAGAGTTTCAATACAGTTGGATTTTACTACTGCTAGCTATGGTTCTCTCATGGCCTCCTTGGGGTATCGAACGATCTAACAAAATTTGGCATGCCTTTGAAGCTCCCCATTTACTATGACTACATGTGATAAAGGATCCTCTCACCCAATATTATCACAATGACCTGTTTCAAGAATGGTACCAACAACTCATTGAGGCAACCACTTCACAAGAACGCATTTTATGCACCCTCATGGACATGTATGATGGTTACCTTTTATTTGAATGTACTTTCCATAATGTTTTCATCTATCCTAGTGATGATAAGGACATTTCCATGGAACTCCCTTTCTATATTACCGAGGAAGACATCCAATAAGGAATGGTCACATGTATCGCACATCCTCAACCACTTCTAGTTGAGGACAATACTACGTTAGATATGTGTGCACTAAGTGCAATTAGGTCGAAAAGAAGGATGAAGTCATGTGATAATAGACTCAACGTGTAGTGTTCCACGTTAGTAGTGCCAATACTGACGCGATCGAAAAGCTCTCTTAGGACCCCCAGATTGCGCAGTCACAAGCTCAACAAACCCCAATTGGGGCCAAGCAACAATGGACCACCTCCTCCATCCAAAATTCCAATCCCTCCACTCAGCCAAGATCTGTCTAGATGACGTCAAGCATCGTAACATTAATAAATACTTTAAAATTCTAATTTTTACTATAATAACAAGTGCATTATGAGCCTATTTGCAATGTCGACCATCTTCTTCGGTAGCTAGGGGGTGCAATACTAGTACATAATAATACTCCATGGTTTTCGACTTCTAGAATGAATTCCAATGACTCCACTCGACTCCTTCATGTGGATCTCCCAACATTACTTATAGTAGATGAAAAATGTGGTGGTATCCCATTGGAACCCATCCCAAATACCCTCATACATGATTTTGTTTCCACCCTACTCTCTGAATTGGGCAAATATAATAACTGGCTAGGAAAATACCATGCACAATTACAACTCCAACACCAAGTTGATATCGTTGTGCACAATCAGATGTGCGAGCACTACTAGAAAGAGATTCAGGACCATCAATCATTACAAAGAAGGTATGAAACCGAAAGGGAAACATACACTTCCACTCAGGCCCAGTACGTTGAGATATGTATAGCATTTAATGACCTTGTTGGGGATGTAGATAAATTATATGCCTTGATTCCTATAACTTCTTCTCATGGTTGTGACATCCCTACAATATTTAAGCTCTTTGTAGTCAAATATATCTTACAACACCTCAAATCCTGGCTCTCCCCTCTTTTTCCACCAACTCACCACTATGACCCACTCGCCGCACAACTCCAAACATTGAATAAATAAGCTCAAGTGGCTCTCTACATTGGTCAACATCGAGTGGAATCATTCTCCAAACTAGTGGAATATGGCTCAACACTGTGGACACATCTCCAAATCCCATAAAAAGTATCTACAATTAGAGAATGGGTTCATGTGGTTGAAATAAAGGTCATACAAAAAAAAGAGACTTGACTTCGCTACCCTGAAGGCAACACACCACTAAGATGTTGTCTATCACAACAAGAACAAAGGAGATAATTGCAACATGGGTTGAATAGAAAAATATGTTTTGTATTCTCTTAGTTGCGGCTGATAAGGCCTTGACATTGTTCACGCAGCTCTCTGATGTGCTTGTTGTTGTTGGCCCTCTCATCAAAAAACTCAACAACACAAACTTGACAAACCCTCAAGTCACAACTATGGAATTAGATGTGGTTTTCCAACGTATGCAGAATCTACAGGACCACTTTAATTAGCCTAAATGTCAAATTCATGAGTTCATGCAATAACTCAAAAGCTATGTCTCATCCATTGCAAAACTCAATACATAAAGAAGTTGGCTTGAGGACAAGCCAAGTAATATTGGTGGGGGCCTTTTGGCACCCAATTTTTTGGGTTTAGTTTTGTTTGTGTGCACAAATGAATCTGTGCATGCTCATTCCAAAGTATTGTGTGTAGAAAAGGAAGTGTGTAAGGGGTGCACGTTGAAATGAGTTTTGATAGTGCGAAAAAATCCTAAAATATTATTAAATGTGTGCTAGTACCAATTTTGATGCACAAAAAAAATAAAGAAGACGCACGCCAGAATCAAGAAAAGAATCATTGGGAAATCCTATAGAATGATTACTACTAGCAACACAAGGGGTCATGGAGCTGACATAAGATGAGATTTCAGGGAAGTTAAGATTTCCCTGATTCCTGAAGGCTAGATGGACTACAGGAAGGTGTTAGAAGCATTCAAGGAAGTTTTTTCAGTCAAGCGAGTGGAGAAGAGAAGAAAGAGATAGAGCTACCGAGGAGAAAAATATATAAAAAGAAGCAATGATATCATAAATGGGACTAGCTAGATGTTTAGAGGAGATTCATTGAGTCCTTATTATTGATCTCGTTTTGAGCTTGTTGTAATATTACAATTATTTTGAATATACTTCTATGTATGTTATAGGTCTGAGTCTTGAGAGAAGGCGTATTATGTAGTGTGTTCTATTTATGAGGATTTATATAGAGGAGATATGAAGTTCTATGGATGTCATATATATATATATATATATATATATATATATATTCTATGTTGTGATGGAATGACATTGGTAATAAAGATGTGATAGTTCTGATCTATCATGCGTCTATCATGTATGGGTTGGATATGTGTGTGTATTGTTTTATTTATTAGTCCCAATAATTATTTAGATATGAGTCACATGAATACCAGTCCCGACGGATCTTCATATGTTTAGTCTTCATTCCTATCACAAGACCTTATGGTCTCTATGATCCTCTTTGCATCTCAGGTGATACCTTCCTTGGCCTTGGCCAAGGGTTGATATTCCAATTCTCTAGGTATTTTTTTGGATGACTCTATATGAATCCTCGATCCAAATTCCCCCACATTAATAAGAAAGTTCGCAAGCATGGAAAAAACACCCAACATGAATTAAAAATGTTGAATTCACTAGGATTTATGCACTCCATACTACTAGGTTCATTGATAGATTAATTTGAACCTAATTCTAAATTAGACACATACGATGACGCATGGAACATAATACATAATACATAGATGGGAAACATATTCTAAAATATGAGCATCTTATCATAAATTTAAATCATTCACTCCTTGTTCTTTTCAAACTCAAATAGTTTATTCATGATCAAAATAACAACGATATTTATGAAGATTAACTAGAAGTGCAATTTTAATCTCACAAAATGCCAATGCATAGTGTAACACAAAAAAATACTTCACGGTTTATCTCCATATCTATATATGTTTCAAACCATGGCATATGTTTATATTTCATGGTCTACCTCGATAACACTGTAATTTTGGCACCCTCATATATGTATATTTCATGGTCCACCTCCATATAAATAATTCATGGAATAATAACCCTAGTAATGAAACCATGACACCTTATTAATGATCCCATAGAAACCATAATGTAAGTGAGTGCATATATTCCTCCTCCTCAAGGTTTTTAATGAAATAAAGACACCCAAGTAAATATACTAAGACAATATAATAAGGGCTTGCATAATATGAATGTCATCATGTTGAGACATCATTTACAACCAAGGAAACTATTTTTATTCTAACGATCATCATCAAATATGTAAAACCTATTCACGGTGTGATTTCATTGGAGAAAAATTAAACCCTAGGGACCTTCTTCAACCCCAAGATGTGATGAATCAAAATCAAGGTGCCCTATGACTCGGTTGATAATAGATCTTGGAAGTAATTATCCTATTATCCTCAATGTACCTTTGATCCAATGAGAAATATTCCTTCCACAAGGAACTCCTATATCACTATCAATGAGTTTGTCTATATTCAAAAAGTGTCTCATGATTAGGCAAGGCATTCAATATCAAGATGTTGAATAACTTCGTTAATAAGAACACTTCAAAGTCATTGTACTATTATCCCTAATGTACCTTGGATCTGTTAAGAAAAAATCCTTCCATAGGGGTCTCTCAAATCACTATGGATAACCTTGTCTTGATTTGAATAGTTATTCTCACAATTAGTTAGTCTTAGACTATTACAATTTCTTATAGAAAACACCTTCATTCATACACATCAATTACTCTTTGCAGAGGCATCCACCCCAAATAAATTTTTTACCTTGTAGTGTCCAAAACAATCTAGAGAAAGAATAAATTGAACATCCTTAGATGACAGAGTAGTACGCATGGTGTGAAAGGCCTCACAATGTTGCACATATGCCACACAAAATACAAACACTCTCTTTATAGGTATTTTGTGGTGGTTCAAAACTTTATTCCTAGGGCATGAAACCTAAAAAGTTCATTTAGTGCATAAGACTTTGGTGTAGTCTTTGGAACATGATCAAATCCTTGAGAAATATTATTTATATTAAAATTATTGTAATGGAACCCATATCCTACCACCATGTCAATGATTCTATTTATAACACATGTGAGGTGATATAGGGCCATGTGCATTGTCCTCTAACCATAAAGAAACATATTTTAACATCGATGACTCGTATATCCATTGGCAAACCATGAGAAAGTCCCTAAGATCCACCTTTAGTGTACAAAACCTAGTAATGATTTCCATATGAAATATGTACATGTATAAACATTTATTTATAGTGTTTATGTGGCAATTTTGGACTATTTGCATGGTCCATCAACCTTATGTTATCATCCTAAATTTTCATGAGTAATTTCATCCAAAAAAATTGTTTTGGTAGCCTTATTGCTCATTTCTATCATCATATGACTTAATTCATGCATCATTGATATAGGACAAACCATGAAATTACCAAAATTCCATAGTGCATAAAATTGATAAAACACTGCACTATCATAGTTTAGAAAATCCACCAAAAACGTATGCGTGGAGTGTGAAAAATCCACAAAAAAAAGTGCACTATGGATCCAAAAGTAGAATACCACTATTTTTACAGCTCATTAATACCAATGCACCGCTAAAAATAGCATAGTGGCTAAGAGTGGACCTTATCAAGTTATTATTTTCCAATATAGGCTTGGATCGTGTCTTCATTAGTTATCATTATCCCACTACTTCATTAATACAAGGGAATTATTCACACTTAAGGTAGATCTAAAGGTTTCTCCACTATTTCACCAATAAATAAAGCTATTGTGGTCATCGATTTCATGGCTTTCCCATTGCAAGGTTATACTACCAAAATTCGTTGAGAGAGAATAAAACACCCTAATCCTATTTTGTTATATCACATGGGAGTGTTATTTCTACCATCAAAATATTGGAGTGGAAAACATGAGAAAAGGGACCTCCTCAAATTGGCTTTGAATCCCACATTATTTCTACAAGTAGCTTCAGGTGTTGAATTGTAAATCTATTTGTTTTTATGCAATAAAGTCACTTACATTCTTTGTTCTATCTTTTTCTTTAGATTATTGGATGCATGATATTGCTTAATATCCTTTCTATTTCATAATATAGATAAAGGAATGGTTTAATTTTCAATGGATTTATAACTTCTTCCTTTTGTCTATTACTTAAGTTATGCAATATTTAAGTAGGTAATTTTGGTACTCTTTAGTAACAAAATACCAATAGAGAATTGACAACTCCATTGGGAATTTTTCATCCTCGGTTATGTGTGGTTATGTGTGTTGCATCAATGTTTTATGGTAATGTTGTTTTCCTCACACTTTTTTTTGTTGTTGTTTTTTACTTGTTACAACCATCGTTTTCAAGTGACCTGAGTGGGATACTTTTATTCTTCACCTTGATCACAAGTATTTTTCTGTCATTTTAGTTTGATAATGATGCACAATTTTTTTCCGAAAAACAATGTGCATGCACATTTTATAGGTTTAACCATGGTGGCACAAAATTCTACCTTTTAAATTTCTATGCTTTGTTTTTTCTTCAATCATTTTTGCATTCGAATTAGTTTTGGGATTCTTGTAATCTATTTTCTCAATCCACTTTTTGGGAGTTTTTCATATTTTGGTTTTTTTCATGAGTTTTGTTCTCAGACATTGTTGGTAAAGAAAAGGGTTAAATACCGCCAAAACTTTCTATCTATAGGGTTCTACTTAGAAATTTTTACCTATTTCAATTTTAGTTATTATTCTAGAATTTGCTTTTTTGGATAATTTTTCCTTTTGCGTTGCTTGAAACCACATAATTGTTACTTAAAAAATTAATCTACTGTTTTCAAAGATTTAGTCATTTTCTTTACAAATATTAGGGTTTTGTATCTCCTTTACGTTGCATTTTTCAACATTTAAATCCCTATTGATTTTTGGAGTACTCTATTTTAGGAAAATAGTTTGGTTAAGAAAGGAATTCCCTATATTCTTAGTATTAATCATTATTGTTTTATTTTCCTAGTTTTTTTTGCATTTCATATAAGATTGCACTAGCCATCATCTAGGTCATATTTAGAGATATTATTGGTTTGATATTTTGAAAGTTTATGTATAATAAAGTTTGGAAAAGTTCCCTTGGAGTGCTCTATTTTAGGAAAATAGTTTGGTTAAGAAAGGAATTCCCTATATTCTTAGTATTAATCATTATTGTTTTATTTTTCTAGTTTTTTTGCATTTCATATAAGATTGCACTAGCCATCATCTAGATCATATTTAGAGATATTATTGGTTTGATATTTTGAAAGTTTATGTATAATAAAGTTTGGAAAAGTTCCCTATTTGTTGAAAGAAAAGGAATATTTCATCTTTGAAATTTATTTCCAAAATTATTTTAAGTTCTTTTTTTAATCAATATTTTTATTTTTTGTAAACATCACAAGTGCACACAAATCACACCTAAATAAAATTATTGGTTTAGTGACACCGAGTTCAGCCTTAAAAGTAACAACTTAATAAAACCAACTAAAAATTGGCACTCAAGGACCAAAATAATATTTTGGTTAGGATAGGTTTGTGGGGATATGCATCTAAATAATGAACCACAATCTTATACATTGAGACATAGTTTTTGACATTTAGGGTATTTAAAATCATTTATGTCAGATACAATCCAATTATTTTATTTTATCTTAAAGGCATGTTAAACCATTGCATGTATCCACAAACATGTATCCTAGTGGCCTTTTTTTAGGTTCCTACCTAGGTGTCTCTCATGGGAGGATGGGAACATAAGATAGATAGTTGTTGACCATTGGTATTTTTCCCAATGGTATTCACTATAAATTTATCTTTCATACCTTCACTTTCTCTATTGGTGGACATCATATCCCATTAATTTGAGTGTTTGGAAGGCCCTTTCTTGGCTATTTATTCATTTCTCATGATGGACCTCACTACTATTTCTTGAGAAATGATTGGAAGATAATTTATTATATTCTTACATTATTTTGGGTAGCAACACCTTTAGGTTAGTAATTTTTATTTCTTTCTTTTCTAGGGTGAATTTTATCACTTCATCAAAACACAGTGCATCCACTTTGCACATAATTCCAATTTAGTAATTTCTTGAATTGATGTAATTTAAAATTTTCCATTCACTATCGTGGGGAGATATCACTTTATTAAGAGAAATGTATCACATATTCAATATTTCACTTATAGTCTACCTTATGAATTCTCATAGGCTCAAGTACTTTGTGCTTTTCTTGGTATTCCTAGATGCGTTATTTTACCTATGTATTGTGTGAAAATATAATATAACAATACTCCATACCCTCCTAGTTCACCATTTAGCTCGTCCAATTTGAGCTCTTCTAAATCGAGTTTATCCTCATCCAGTTCTAGTGTGTCTACCCCATGGGTATTTATAGTCACCAACTTGACCATAAATAATGCTAATATGAACACTAACATGAATTGCACAACTAGCCTTCCATTTATGTCTATTTTCATTTTCCCATATATGACTAATCTCACTAACTATGTTATTTGGCATGACCCCACATGAGTTTTTGTGCCCATCAAACTTCCCTTGGATATCAAAAAATGGGAAGGACGGGCTAGAGAAGATCCATGTAACATCATAATTTCCTTCTAGTTATGGTGTTCCTCAAGCAATATCATGGATGATTGTATATGTTTATTATTGTTTAAATTCATCCTTACTAGAGTTTCTAAGAAATCGTGTATGAAACAAATTTTAGGGTCACATCCCAATTTTGCATCCATGGATACAATTTTCCTAACCTTTTTCAATTTCCCAATAGATATGTTGAGGGAGTTGAGGTCCTTATTTCATGTTTTCAGAGCATGCCCACTCATATTATGAACCATATTCATGAATGATGTTTAAGAAGGATCTTATGATCTATAAAATATCATGGATATTCCACTGGAACAATTTATCATAACAAATATTACAATATTTTGAATTCTCTTATAATGAAATAGTTTTTTTTACATTTAGATTTAATATTACTAGCTTAGCTCATAACATATCGAAATAAACTTAAATCAAAATGAAATTCTTTCATCTTTCATCTTTCTTTTCATCAATTCCTTACATTCGTCCATCTTTATTTCCATTGCTTCCTTATTTTCATTCATCTTTCATCCCATTTGTATTTGAGTATTTATCAAAATCAACCTTTTTCATTGACCTATCATTCAATTCATTGATTTGACTATCCAATTTGGATATATGGTTTTGTATCTTCTCATTTTTGTCATGAGTCATGGAGGAGATTTTTGAAGGTTTCATTGGTGAAATATTTTATGGATCTTTTGTTCGATCCATCGAAAAAGGTTATTGGGTCCTAAGGACAAGGGAGTGTGAGGTTCTATATCTCTATGATATACATACGTGGTCTAAAAATAGTGCTCGAACCAATATCTCAAGGCACTAACTAAGGAGGCTCAATCATGCCCTTATCCATATTACTTGACTACCTAGGTACTAGAGAGTGGTCTCCCTAAGTGTTGTTCTTGGTGTACTATAGTAACAAGATGACCAAATAGCTTATCTAAGGTTGGTTTTAGGAATACCTAGGGGACTTCCTATATATGAAAATGTACATGGAAGTAATATCCCCTTTATGGGTACTATCTCATCTAGTACTACTGAAAGGGGCACCGACATGGGTTATAGGGGTTTCAAATAGGTGAAACAATTTGTTTCTAGTAACCACATGAAACCATGTGTATATTCGGCGTGTATTCTCCCCCAAATGTAGTTTTACCTATTTAATGAAATCTATTGTTTAATTTAAAGATGTCATATCATGTCTCTAAAAAAACGAAAAAATGATCTTGCTAACCACACAAAAGGCTCTTAAAATAACTAGAAAATAAGTTGTGCATAAACCCTAACTTCCATAAGAAATATATCATACAATATAACGATTCAAAATATGAAAATCGTTCCACATGTACTTCATTATGTCAACTCGAGATTCCTAAAATTTCAGAATATGAAACTTCATTGAAAAATAAGTTACTGTGAAAATTACAAGATAAGTGATTTTAGGACTAGTCACAAACCTTGTCTTTCATGAATTATATATCCAAAATTATAGCGAACCAGGATCTTGAATTTTTAAAAAATATACTTTCATATATCTCCTTAGCCTCCAAAAACTTTTACTATCTAAAACCTCCCATAAAAATACTTATTGAAAAAATCTCAATATGGCTTGTTTAAAACTAAATTTAGAATGAGTCGAAAACCCTATCTTCCATAGGATATATCTATGAAAGAAGAATGAACCAAAAAACGATTTTCTTACGAGAGGTACTTTGGTATTTCTCCTAAGTAACCTCCAAATTTCACTATCTGAAGCATCCCATAAGAATAATTATAGTGAAAATACCAATATGACTCACTTGAAGCAGAAAACCCCTAGGATCAATGCTACTGATATCAAATGCTATGAACCAATGCCTTGAGAATGATAAAAAACCAATGAATATAGTCCACTTCGGGGGGTAAACCTCCTTTTACAATATATTCAATTTAGAAGACAATAGAACATGAGATAATATGATCTTAATACTAGGTTTCCTTGGTATATATATAGGAGACAAATGGTAGAATTATAATGAAAGGATACAAAGAAGGGCTCTATCCTACATACAAATAATATAACACGAGAAATGCAATAATTCAATATATAGGTCTTAATAAGTGGTTTTATACAAACATCGATATTTTTCTTAGGATTAACAATCTTAAAGTTGTTTTTATCTTGATAATAAATCCATTGAATTTGATTTGCATAAGTAATTCACTATGTGTGTTTATGTGTGTGTCAATTTGGGATTGAATGACAAGTGGTAAATCAATTTTCTTGAAAAATAGGTCACTCATCCTTTAAACTTATTTCTCATTTTCTTTGACTAGAAAACACAGTGTCTTGTATTGCATGTGTCTCTACTCTAAACCCCTATTTAATGGTAAAACATTGTCTTATTATTTTCCAAAAAGTAAATAAAATGGTATTCGTGAAGTTGTGTTTGTGTTTTTGCAAAACATAAAACTATATCTTCCAAGTCTTTGTAAAACCCCTTCAACCAAGAAATCTTATGTTTGGATTTATCTTCATTGTTAAAAAAAAGTTCTTTACTTAAAAAATGCCAAAAATTTCTTTACTTAAAAAATGCCGAGGTAAATTAACTAGGTTGTAGTTATGTTTAAAAATTTCCTCATAATATAATTATGAGGTAAGTATACTTTAGGAACACCCAAGTAAATTAACCTAGAAATAGATATGTTTAAAAACACCCTGATAATGTAATTAGGAAATGAGTATGCTTTAAAAATTCCTAGGTAAATTAACCAATTGTTTAATGTTTAAAAAATCCCTAGTAATGTAATTAGGCAATATCCATGATTTAAGACCACCTAGGTAAATTAACCATGTTGTAGTTATCCTTTAATCCAGTGGTGGGTATGTTTTAGAAATGCCAAGGTAAGTTAACGAGGACATGAGTAAAATACCTTGGTAATTTAATGTAGAATGCCTGGGCAAACTTAAAAATGCCTAGATAATAAAACTAGTCTTCTCAATCTTTGACTTTCATTTGCATTCACAATTTGTTTGCTCAGATAGTTTTTCTGGTAAATTCCACTGCTACATAATTTTTTCTTTATTCTTCTTGTTTGTGATATGCTTGGCAAAATCCTTGTATGAGTGTATATTTTCATGATGATAATAATATTGGAAAATTGTTGGCTTGAAAAGATATGATAATTGCTATTTCATTGTATGGACAATTTGATTGTGATGAAATCGAGTTTTGTTTTTGGTATTAAAAAAAAATCCCAATCGATCCCTCTTTTTTCATGAAGAATTATGTTCATAATTTGTTTTCTTGGGTAAGCGATTCAATGTTCAAGTTAGGTACTCTTGGTTATATGTTCTCTTGTATGAGCAAAGTGATTTCAAGGGGTAAAATGAATACTTATAAAAACTAAAATACAACTAGTTACTCAAACAGTTTTATGAGGGGGAATTGCTAGCCATAATTCTTACAATGTATCCCTTTAATGCATGAACTCAAGTGTTTGAAGAAATGTTCTCGCAACAACATAGCATTTTAGGTCAAACAATTTGACGTAGATTTAACTCACTGATGTAGTATGCACTCAAAGTGTTTGAAGAAATTCTTTGAAGTCACCCAACATGTTGAAAACATGTTTCAAGCATAGATGCATTCCTCTAGGTTGTTTCAAGCATAGATGCATTCCTCTAGGTTGGCTTTGTGTATGGTGTATTTTTCCTTTACTAAAGGAATTTGAGTAAGAAATTATCAAAAAGATCAACCCAAAACATTTTTGGGCATGAAATTGAATTCTATTTTTAATGTTAGATGTGTCTATGTTAGATGAAAATGGTTTTGTTGGCATGAATTATTCTTGGACTAGCTCACACATTCAACCAGCATTCCAATATCTTTCCTGATTACTTATACAATTCAGTATCAAATTTTGTTTTTCATGGCATTGTTCTAGGTAGACTAGAAGGTGTAACACTTGTTTCTTATATTACTTGTACAATTCAGTACAAAATTTTGGTTTTCATGGCATTGTTCTAGGTAGACTAGAAGGTGTAACACTTGTTTCTTGTATGAATAGGAATGATAGTACTACAAATAAATGGTTTGTACTCGTGAGAGCATTGATGACCAAAATTATTATTATTTCTTGTATGGATAGGAATGATAGTAGTGCAAATAAATGGTTTGTAATCATGGGAACATTGATGACCAAAATTATTATTATTGAGTAGATTTTTTTTAGGTTGACATGAATTAAAAGAGAAGATTACCATTCTATTTTATTTCTTCTTACAAACTTAACATGTTAAGAGATAAACCTTTCTCGATGTAAACCAAGTTTTATTTATAATTTTACTGGAATTTTAATTTGTTGGTGGATCACAATGGTAGCATTGATCCTATGTGGGAAAATTCTTTTGAACTACTTTTTGTAATACAAGTTATATTTTAAAAATAAGAAAAATGAATTTAAAGTTATATTTAAAAATCAGAAGAATGAATTTAAATTTATATTTTAAAAATTAGAAGAATAAATTTAACGTTATATTTTAAAAATCAGAAGAATGAATTTAAAGTTATATTTTAAATTTATGAATTGAATATGTGGTTTTGATGAAAAACAAATGGATGTATGTTGTAGAGATAAAATGGATAGAGTTTGACACGAGGTATGTGAAGTCTTGCTCACAAGAAAACCATATCTCTATTTGAAAAAAAACTTATATCAAACCAACAACATTATAATTATGAAGTATGTGTTTGTACCTTTGCTTCTCTAATTGGTGTTGCCTCATGATCATTACCTTTGGAATTGGGCATTGAAGGTTGACAATTATACGACAAGTGTTGCTTGGTAGCTTAGTCCTTGCCAAATAAATTTGTAAAACATGTGTAATATATTTCCGAAAAAACACTTTTTTGAATATTAGCGAATGACTGAACTAAAGATTTTATTGTCATACAAAGATTCCTTAACAAGTGAGTTAATTGATCAACCTTGAACACCAGTGAAATTCAAATCATTCTGTATATAGTGACAATGACATTGGTGAAGTAAAATATTGATACTATATAGTATTTTACCATATTGTTATTATTATAATCCAATGTGAGAAAAAATATAAAGATTATTAATATAACATGCTAATATTGTTATAACCATATTATAATTTGTATGATAACAATGATATCAATATTTTAATAAAAATCAATGTTGTTTATTGATAATGAAATCAATCAATTAATAGAAAACCTCAACTTAGATGAATTGATACAGTAAATTTAGTGAGCCAATAATTGCATAGGTTTTCATATTGTTTCTGCAAATCAATAACTTTAGCAACATAGTAGAGTTTGTCATTAAGTGGAATGCAAGTTATTTAAGTGTTGCTTGTAATTTGTAATTCTTTCTGGATCATGTGTTGTGTTGTAAATTTGAGTTTTCCCCTAGATATTTTTTTTTGCATCTAGTTTTGTCCTCGATGGTTTTTTTTTTTATATATCTTTAGTCTTTAGCAAGATAGTGTATTTTGTCATTTAGTAAAATGTAAGCCATTTAAGTGTTGTTTGTAATTTATAATTCTCTCTAGAGTTTTCGTTTTTGGTTAAAAAGATACCTTGATATACTTGCTATTTCAAGAAGAAGATTTGGATTAAAAAGCTACATTACAACTTGCTTATTCATCACAACAAATTCCTCTGCTATAAATTCTTAGTGTGTCATTTGATAGTAAATGTGCAATTCAATCTTATGACATTTTATTTGTTGGAAATTCTCTACATTGATATTAAAGCATATAGTCCTCAACACTTTGATTCTATATATTCAATCATCATCAACTTGTTCTTATTTTGTTGAATTTCCTACCATGTGTTATCTTATGCTATCTTATCTCGTTGTAATTTTTCAATGCTCGTTTCATGTTGGATGTGATTTTTTTTAGGGAATGTATGCCCTACTTTTCCTCTATCATCTCATAGGCTACACAAAACATGTCTCCTCAAACTTAGGTGCATGTTTAGAATTCTTCATATTGCTAGTTTTAGAACTTTTTCATATTGCTAGTTTTGGAACTTTATATGTCAAACTTTGGGAGCATCTTCACATTTTTTATGTTTCCATTCTTATAACTTAGTCATCAAAGAGCCTCAAAATGGTTAAGAATTCAGAGTACAATAAGCCTAATGTATTAAAAAGTTGTATTTTAAACGTTCTAAGAAATGCAACAAGAAATTGTCAAATCCACAAATTTGAGTTAATATTTTTGTATAATCCATTTCCCCATGGGTTTTTTAGCTTGTTGAATCCATTTCTATATTCAGAAATGGATTTTAAATAACAAAAAATAATGATTTCGGGTATATTTTTGTTGTCGAATTCTGGCGAAAAAAACCATTTCATAAAACACTTAGAAAACACCTATTAAAATACCACTAATCTTCTATGGGCTAAGAAACAAAATTATTTTAAACCTCTCATTATGAAATCACTTAATATTATGTAGTTAGTAAATTCTTTAAAGACGTTGGTTAAACTTTATATAAATTAAATGTGTATATCAATCATACTGAATTGGGAACATGATGAATTGAAATAGTGCTACTTTCATTAAAATAAGAGAAGTTGCATGTATTTCCTGTGAAGTTAAAAATAAACTAGAAAACTTGTGTAAATAAAGATTTGTAAATTTTTTTAAAAAAATATGATATATTTATATATTATAAAAATCATTAAATATATTATAAATAATCTAATTGTGCAGCTCTTGCAGAATTTAGTGCAGAAGAGACACAAGGATTGGACATGAGAGGGAGTCAGACAAGAATATATATTATAAGATGATGCTAGATCTTTATGTAGCTTATCTCTATTAGTTGGTGTGTATGAATTGATTTTTGTACTATATTATTAATATTAAAATAATATAGTTCTTAAATTTGCTCTTAATATTACCAATATTATAGTCAATAGTATTAGTCCATTAAGTTGCTATATAACATTAATAGGTTTAATGTCATCTGCAGGTTAACTGGCATTGACACTATGTTTCCTGCAAGTTTTCGGGAAGTGCAGTTGCAGTCCACTTGGCAGGTTGCATGGAACCACCATTCCATGGTCCACCGCCTCTGACATGAGCGTGTGACCACTAGGTTTCTTCTCATCAACGATTTTACCAGGTTCCCTCCTGATCAATGATGTTACTATTTGCACTGTTACAACTTGACTACTCTTCTCAGCATATATAATATGTGTGTGAAAAATATGTATCTCATATATGTATGTAATGAGGATCAGAATAGAAGAGACTAAGGGAATAGTACAGAACTATGAATTCTTTTTTGAGCTGCAATAGTAATTTTGAGATAGTAAAGAAGCGTTTGCTCACCTTGAGGACTCGTCTATTTATTGTTGTGACTTTGCCTTGCTCCTGGAAGTTGTAATTTGTATTTCTGTCCAACATATTCAGTCGAAGAACAGTCATATATCATTCAAAACTTCTGTCAAGATGATTCGAACATCGAATAAATTTCTTAACGGAGCTTGCGACGGACACCTCACCCACA
>ML817202.1:85595-101626 GCA_009831015.1 Picea engelmannii | reverse complement strand
GTATATCAGTCAGTATTAGAGAATGTGATCAAGCCTACATATTTGAAAATTGGGTTTATCTTTTGGGGTCACTCTCTTCTATCCTCCACCTCAAAATTTCTCATTAAGGTCTATCCTCTTAGCAAATATCTCCCAATCACTAACAACACATTATCACTTTCCCTCATTTGCACTAGTCATGCATATATTTTCAAGATAGAAAACAAATATCTTCAAGGCATGTCTTTTAGAGTCTCGATCATGTTTTTGTTTATTTACATATATCTAATCCCCTCCCATAACCTCTTGTATCTTGAAAATATGGGATTTCATTTGGTCTCTTTACCCACATCACTACAACATATAAGGTCATTGGTAATGGGCAAAAATAGTTGCCATGGGTTCAAAGGCAATGGTTAAAATGGCCCCAGTCACCAAAACATCGGTCATTAAAAGTCGAAGTTTTTAGAAACAATGAGGGGAATAATTCCATTGATATCCTATGGAAACAAACAAAAAATGTCTCCAATTCAATCACATAAAACAAGAATTGGTGATGGTTTAAGATCATTGCCAAAGGTCACAAGGAGAAATCATCTATGGCAATGATGATTAACCATTTCCATTGGTGATTTCTCCTTTGGACCTTTGGAAATGATCCATGCAAAGTCAATAGAGTGCAAATTTATTAATTTATTATAGAGTGCCCTAATAAAACACTTCAAAACTTGTAGTTACTGATACTTGTACTCCAAACAATCTACAAATTTTAAAGATCATATCTTTAAATGTTTCTTATATTCCTTGGTCGTTAAATTGAAAAATTGCTAAGATATAAAGTAGAATGAAAAAATTAGAGTGTTGTCATGAAATCATGGATCTCGTGAATTTATAAAACATGTGATTTAAGAGAAAAACAAGTTATATTAAATGTCACATCAATTAACATAGTGGACAAATGTCTTAACAATAAGCTTCACCAAAAAAACATTACATGTAAATCAAAACCAATTTAATGCTAATTACAATTATATGTTATTGCAAGTTATTTATTCAAATTAAAATTAAATATGTTTGCAAGTTCAATGTTTAACCAAATGAAATTTGCAAATAAGCTAAATGTTCATAAGATGCAAACAAAGGTTAATATCTTCTTTCAAGAATTTGAAATAGGATAATATCACTTTTCAATGTTGAATTTTTCTTATTTATATTAATGAAATTTGAATAATTAAATTATAATTTTTTTTAATTAAAGTTTTTTATATTTTTTAATTAATATTATTTTTATATATTTTTAATAAATAATTATTTAGAAGACAATTAAGACATTATTAACCCCTCTTTTTATATTTTTGTCTCTAGTAAAGTAGGGTCTTCTAAAAAAATCGATTTTCATTTAGAACTGGCTTCAAAAATAAAGTACATAATATTTTTAAGATTTTGTTCATTGTAATTTTTATGATAACGTCAACTCCCCTAAATCATCCCAAAAAAATCAATAAAAGAACATGTATCACTTCAACATTAGCATTTTCAATATAGTGATGATATACTACAAAGTTTTATATGCATTAATTTTGAGATGATTTAAATATTTTATTTTCTAAATCATATGATTTTGAAGTTAATTTCTTAAAATAATATAGGTAATTTTTTTTTTAACAATTTTTTTAGTAAACTTTATATTAAAAATTTATTATTTTTCACACATGAAAATATTTGAATTTCTTAATCATACATTATAATATCATAAATGGTTTATAATATACTTTTCTATATATTAATCTTTAAATCTAATTATTAATACATAACTTTATATGTATATAATGGTATTTTTGTTATAAAAACAATTCCAACATGTACTATTTTTAAATATTTTTAATAAAGACATGTAAAAAGGATATTTGAAATACTATAAAGATGATTTTTTTAAATAAACTTTTATTAATCTTTAAGGAGTCAAACTCCTAAGATGTTTATTTGATTTGAAGCCAAAAAAAAATTGATGAAAAGGAGGTTGTACTTAATGGAGTAGTGTCAAATTCCCACCACCTAATGTTGGACCAACACCAGATAAGTTAAGTTGACCCTTATAACACACTTGTTATATATGGTATGTTATCGATATATTACCTCCATTTTTTTTTTGTAATTAAAGGTGCTTTTATATTTTTTTCTAAATTTCAATAATTTGAATTGTTTTTAAATAATTTAAATCTTTGAAAACATTGTTTTATTGTGAAAAATTTATGTGGCACTGTAACTTTAACTTTTGGCAAAAATTTTATCAAATTTAATAATAATTTTCAAAAAAGATTAAGATTGTTCAATTGTTAATGTATTCATTTAATTCATAATGCACATGATTTTGTTTATAATTTCACAGTTTATAAAATTTCTATATGGATTAAATGTTTCTATCAATTATTTGATTTGATGGAGTAATCACATAGAATCACAACTCATCATATTTAATTTGTATATATTAATTTGGTTTAAAAGGGGCTAATGAACTAAAATAAGTGTATCCAAGTTTGAAGCTTTTTAGAACCTTTGGTGTGTGAAATGGGGAACATTGTGGCATCTTCTTGTTGGTTCTTATACTTTCGAGTTAATGTTTGGGTCAAGTAAATGTTTGGCAGTAGTTTAAAGTAAGATTCAAAATTGAAGTTGTCATTGTCAAGAGTCCTTCAACATGTCATTGTTTTTATAGGTTTGTCCTCTAGCATATCATTGTTTTTATAGGGTTTTTTATTATTATTATTAGTCATTAATTTTAAGCATTTTTTCCCATGACAATCAAAAGAATGAACCATGACATTTTTTTCCATGTGCCATGGTAGTCCAAAAACTTAATTGTAATCATTTTTATAATACAATCCCATTGTCATTATGCCTATGTTACTATTAAGACATGTGTGTAATGTTACTATTAATGATTCAGATTGGATAATTATATTATTTATCATCTATTTCAGTACTTTTTAGGTAGAAAAATTGGAAGAATCAACTTGTAGGGCCATTTCGACGATTGATCCAAATTTGGAAATTTGGGTCCAAAAAATCATCTGAAATTTTTTGGAGCTATTTTGAGGCATCAAACGACACTTTTTTGGTTCCAAACCTTACCATGGAAGAAGATTATTTACTCTACACATCGATACTTTTCCAATGGTGCAGATTGTTCGTCAATCAAAATTCATATGAGAAAGTTATGTGTCACACAAGTTGACCTACCGTATTGATCACCATGGTGCAAGTGGATGCCACGTCAACCTCCATTACTGAAACGTGTTGGGATAGCCACGTAGTAGATTTTCTAAGAACATTCTAGAAAGTTCAAAACCTTATCACAATTGAAGGTTGAAGAAGACAAAACCCTACCCATGGATGGCTATCGAGCTACGTTAAATATTGACCCATTAGGAGAATAAGGGATTTCAATCTTTTTGCATTGTATCTTGTTCCATATCTAAGGAGAACATATGAGAGTGATATTCTCTGAGCATAACAGATGAATAGATATTTTTTAGCAACCATACAGACCAAATATCAAAGGAAACTCCACGAAGAGTGTCTCTTTCTTTATATGTGCATCATTTCTATACCAGAGAAAAGAGAGCAAAACAATCTTACCTTCTAGTTGATTTTTCTCCTGTATTGGGTTTCTCATGTCATATATTGTGTTTATTTGTGGATGGTGTGATTGTATTTAATCGTTCTTTATTTTTCCGCATTTTATCTATTTCATTCATAAGCAGAAAATAAATAACTAAACATTTTGAAAATCTAGAGGAAAAATAACCTTAATAGTGAATATTTCACTATTTTATTAGATCTATTGTGACTAATTGTTCTAGTGGAATATTCATGGTAGTTTACAAATCAATTAAGACATGCATGTATCACCTATTTATTGACTTTCTAAGCAAAGAGGTTTATATTATTTTTAATTTTTTTAATAAATAATTATTTAGAGGGAACTTAAGACATTATTAACCCCCTCTTTTTATATTTTTGTCTCTAGTAGAGTACGATCTTTTCCAGAAAAAAAAAATTAAAATTTCGATTTTCATTTCGAATTGGCTTCAAAATAAAGTACATACTTCAACATTAGCATTTACAATATAGTTATGATATATTACAAAGTTTTTGTTGTCAATTGGGTGTAGCTTGGATGGTTGTGAGGAATGATTGTTATCCTCCCAACCCGGGTTCAATTCTCATAATGACATGAATAAAACTCATAATGAGTATATTATAATGGATTCTAGCTTATATGCATTGGAAATTTGCCTTTAATTCAAAATTGAACAAAAAAATATTACAAAGTTTTTATATGCATTAATTTTAAAATAATTTAAATACTTTATTTCTAAAACATATGACTTTGAAGTTCATATCTCAAAACAACTTAGATAATCTATTTTTAACAAAATTTTTTAGTAAATCTTATATTTTAAAAAAATTACTTTATTAAAGAAATATTATTTTTCACACATGAAAATATTTGAATTTCTTAACCATACATTATAATATCATAAGCTGACTTGCCTAACATTGTAAAATTACTTTATGATATACTCTTATATACATTTATCTTTAAATATGACTATTAATACATAACTTCAGCATGTATAGAGTGATATTTTTGTTGTAAAAACAATTTCAATATGTTAAATTTTTTAATTTTTTAATTTTTAATTTTTTTAATTTTTAATTTTTTTAATTTTTTAATAAAGATATATAAAAAAGATATTTGAAATAATGTAAAGATGATTTTTTTAATTAACTTCTATTAATCTTTAATCTATAAGGTGTCAAAATCCTAAGATGTGTTTATTTGATTTGAAGCCAAAAAATGATGAAAAGGAGGTTGTACTTAATGGAGTAGTGGAAAATTCCCACCACCTAATGTTGGACCAATACCAGATAAGTTGACCCTTATAACATATTATGTGGCATGTCACCTACAAGTGATATATTACTTTCCTTTTTTTGCAATTAAAGGTGATTTCATATTTTTTTCTTTTAAATTTCAATAATTTGAATTGTTTTAAAATTATTTAAAATATTTGAAAATAATGTTATGTGAAATTATAACTTTTGGTAAAATCTTCATCAAAATAAAAATTTCCAAAAAAGATTGAGATTGTTCACTTGTTAAAGTATTCATTTAATTCATAATGCACATGATTTTGTTCATCATTTCACATTTTATAAAATTTCCAAAATAAATTAAATGTTTCTTTCAATTATTTCATTTGTATGGAGTAATCACATACAATCACAAATCATCATATTTAACTTTTATATATTAATTTGGTTAAAAAGGGCTAATGAACTAAAATAAGTATATCCAGAACCTTTAGAATCGTTGGTGTGTGAAATGGGGAGCATTATGGCTTTTTTTTGTTGGTTCTTATACTTTCGAGTCAATGTTTGGGTTCAAGTAAATGTTATGTTTGGGGTCAAGTAAATGTTTGGTAGTAGTCTAAAGTAAGATTCAAAATTGAAGTTGTCACTGTTCATCAAGAGTCCTCTAACATGTTATTGTTTTTATAGGTTTTTTTTCTTTTATAGTCATTGATTTTAAGCATTTTTTCTTATGACAATCAAAAGAACCAACCATGTCATTTTTTTCCATGTGCCATGGTAGTTCAAAAAAATAATTGTAATCATTTTTATAATACAATCACATTGTCATTATGCCTATGTTAATATTAAGACATGTGTGTAATATTACTATTAATGATTCAGATTAGATCATTATATTATTTATCATCTATCTCAGTACTTTCTGGGTGGAAAAATTGGAAGAATTAACTTGCAGGGTCATTTCGACTGTTGATCCAAATTTGGAAATTTGAGTCCAAAAAATTGTCTGAAATCTTCCGGAGCTATTTTGAGGCATCAAACGACACTTTTTTTGTTCCAAACCCTACTATGGAAGAATATTTTTTACTCTACACATTGATACTTTTGCAACGGTGCAGAGTGTTCGTCAATCATAATTCATATGAGAAAGTTATGCCTCACACAAGTTGACCTACTGTATTGATCACCTTAGTGCCACTGGATGCCATGTTAAACTCAATTACTTAAACATGTGGGGCTAGACAGGTAATAGATTTTCTAACAACATTCTAAAAGGTCCAAAACCTTATCACAATTGAAGGTTGAGGAAGACAAAACCCTACCCCTGGATGGCTATCGAGCTACGTTAAATACCGATCCATTTGGAGGAGAAGGGATTTCATTCTTTTTACATTGTATATTGTTCCATATCTGAGCAGAACATATGAGGGTGGTATTCTATGAGCATAACAGAGGAAGAGATATTTTGTAATAGCCATACAGACCAATGTCAAAGGCAACTCCACGGAGAGTGTCTCTTTATTTATACACCAAGGTCAAAGGCAACTCCACGAAGAGTGTCTCTTTCTTTATAAGTGCATCAGGCATTTTATCTATTTCAGTATTTTATTAGATCTACTGTGATTAATTATTCTAGTGAATTATCAGTAGTAGTTTATAAATCAATTAAGATATACATATATCACCTATTTATTGACATTCTAAGCAAAGAGGTTTATATTGTTTTTCTTATAAGCTACACCCTAAAACTTAACCTCTCATAGAGTTCCAAAAAAACATTGATAATTGCTTAGAGTGGAAATATTGTAGATTGAATTTGCAGAAAAACAAAAAAATGGTCAATAAAATTTCCCACCCTTCAGTCCCGTATTTTGATTAATGCATTTAAAAAAATACTTTGTATCATTGTATAAAATATTATCACTTTATATATTTAGTTTAAAAAATTTAAGTTTCCAAATTATTTGAATTTAATTGGATGATTAAGGAGTTATGTTTTGATAATGATAAATAAGACTTAAATTTTTGACAAAATTAGATTTTTCACAATTATGAAATTTTAAGTTATTTTTTTTCATTTACATATAAAAAAAATGTCTTTACAATTAATGAGTTATAAAATAATCATTTAAAATTTTAAACTGAAAAAAAAATGTCTTTACAATTAATGAGTTATAAAATAATCATTTAAAATTTTAAGCTATTTTTCCAATAATTTATGAATTAAAATGGAGTTAACCCTTTCCTCCCTGGTCTGAAGGAGCATTGTCATTGGCCTTGGACAATTTTTTTATTAATTTTATTGGACAGAAGTATATGAAGATCTCGAGACTGTTTATCCTTTGTTGTGCATTGAAGCTCTACAATATTGAAACTAGATAACTGAACTGGAGTGCGTATTGACGCTGGAGAAATTCTGGTATATGTTAAAGTTGGAGAAATGAGAATACATTGTATATCTCGCGGTATTTTGTGCATATGTAGAAACCATATGCATTTTTCCTGAGTTTGCTACAAGTTGCAGGAAACAGCTCGTGAAACTTGTATTAGCAGTAAACACCAAGTGAAACTTTCATTAACAGTACGAAGGATATTTTCAACCTAGATCTGATTTTTAAGTAGACTCTTACCATTCCAAAGTTTATAAAGGACTGTATAAATGCTGTAGGAATATAGTCAATTGACAACAACCTGAAATAGAAAGAAGTGATTCCATAAAACAAAATCTACTGACAACTATCACTCCAATGCCCCCACCGTGCTGCTTCTTTCACGATGCACAGGTGACAAACTTCAACATTAAACTGACCACTGGGAGAATAACACCTGCTACAAATGTGCAAAGGTACTAGTTTCCAAAAAAATAATCCGGGTGATTTTTTACCTGCATTGGAGAAATCCATCAAGAAAATAACCCGGGTGAGTTTTTACCTGCAATGGAGAAATCCATCACTGATCAGTTAAAAAAACACCACCTCTGTTAGCACTTCATTCACTCTTTTTATACAACTAATTCACTTTAAAAGAATTCTATGAACTCGGCAGTCTTGTTTAGCACCTTTTTACAAGAATTCTAACGTCTTGTTTTGAGGGTCCAACGTCTATGACAAGAATTCTATGCAACTAGTCTCTACTACCTTTTTCCTCCAACACAACACACATGGTTAATAGCAATGCACCCAATGACCTCTCCCTTGAATCTGTGAATTGTAGGAAGGTTGTTTAACTGCCTAAGTAGCAACAGTTATCTTAGTCACAAAAGTTTCACCTGGCCATGGATTAAATATGAAAAAATGTGTTCACATCATGCATGGATCGAATTGATTATCTTTTGAATCTTGATCGAAAGGCCACCATAAGGGCGAATTAAATAGAACCCGAGCACACTAATATTATGTAAGTGGGATGACAAGAGAAATTGAAAAGAAACCAAAAATATTGATGTCTTTGTAATTGGCATAGCCAATGCTACTTATCAGTAACTCCATTGAATTGAGAAGGCTTGGAATTTAATGTCTTTATTGAATGAATCTTCTCCATGGTATATAGAGATTGTTTTCCACCGTAAGCTCGCTCAATGGGGTGGAGGTCACAAAGAGTGCTGAGAGGAAATGGTGGCTCAAAGTATTTACCATAGGGAATTTCATTGGCTATATAAATATTTGCAGTTTCGGTATTGTGAATTCTGTCCCAGCTAATGTAACTTGATGGATCAGAGAAAGCTTAAGTTGTGACAGCAGTACCATTTAATTTGTTGCTTGGCTACAGAAAACCTATGAACTGAAATTGTAGTCACCTCCAGTGCCACAACAACCCTTTGTTACATAATTGAAGCCTGCAAATCCTTGGGATTGGAGGTCATGCATATGAGTTTATTAAGCAAGAAAGAGGAGAGAAAAGGAAGGTGAAATGTATTTTTGAAAAACAAAACTATGGATATAGTGGCCATGGCTTGCCAGTCATATGAATATAATGGCAGTGTTGAATTGAAAATTACAAGAGCTGGTGGCATGCTCGGAACAGTTGGATCTTCCTTGAGCAAGTTTTGGTTCACAACAATTTTGAAAATGGTTAATTTAATGTTGACAAGTTTTGCATGAATCCACAAAAAGAAAACCAACTCTCATTAAATGAAAAGTGGCATTCTTCAAGGGAAAAAATGGAAATTATTTGACGTATATCAGTATTGTACAAACAAGGGTACTCACTCGATAAAAGTGACAAATTTGTAAGTGTCTTTTTCCAATTTTCCAACTATTGTTAGTTGTAAGCTTCAGTAAGTAACCTTAATTGCCCAGTGACAGTTATTATTTTTTAAAGTTGTGCATCTTTCCATTGTTATATAACAGACTTCTTCTTGTATTGAATATATATATATATATATAGTTATTGTTATTTTGTTCTATGAAGTTTAGGTTTCTTTATGATCTGGGTTAGACTCAGATTTATACATGGTATCAGAGTGAGCGTTTCTTGCCCTACTTGCTTTTGTGTGAGCATATTCAGCTCCCATTTCTCAACTACTTGGTTTTGGCATTGAAGATCGAGTTTTTTTGTTTGCTTCCATCTTGATCATTTCTTTGATTTGCAGATCTGCATGGGGTCTCTCACCTTCTTATTGCAAATCTAGTACAGGCTTGTTGTTGTTATGAAATGAGGAGCACTTCCACATTAAAGAAGAGAGGAAGAAATATTTAAATAAGGAAGTAAATGGAAAAGCAAACACACAACACACAGATATTTTACCCTGGAAGCCCAAACAGGAAAACCATCATTCCTTGAGCGTTATGCTCTCGTGTTGTCTTATTCATTCAGAATAAAAGGTTGCATGTCTAACCTTGGTCTACACCTAAGAAACAATCGATATCATACCTTCTTTCTTTACACAAGAACAACCCTGTAGCCAATTCGGCTTACATCTGCATGACCAACAACCTCTACGATTATCGATTAACTATTACAACATTACAACACGCCTTCTTTATAGGCTTTACAGTAGGAAAAATCCTAAAGAAAAGGTGCCCAAAGACAGTTACAAATCCACGCAAATCATTGGCTACAAATCCCACGAATCTTGAGATTTTGTTACAGTCAACTACCAATCATCCTTCATTCGATCTTCAGTTTCCATACGCCCACCTTTCAACCTCTTTTCGGTTGAATTCTTCGATTTGTTGTCGATGTCTTTGACTTCAACTTTACCCGGTCGAACCACCTCGACCTTTGACTTGTTGTCGATGTCTTCGAATTCGACTTTACCCGACCGAACTACCTCAACCTTAAACTTGTTGTCAATTCCTTCAAATTCAACTGTCAGTTGATCCACCTCGACTAGAATTTCATTACAAAGAATATAACAACCCAACATTCTCCCACTTGTTGTTTTCTTTGTTGAAACCAGGAGATCTTTGAACTTTCATTCATAGACCCAGAGAAGCAATGCCCATTGCCTCTCTACACCAAGAGAACTTCACAGCACTAACAGACTTGGTCAAAGAGTCTGTTATGTTTTCCAATGTGTCTACTTTCTCCAGCAACACCTTGTTTCTTTCCACCATGTCTCTCACGAAATGGTATTGTGCATCAATGTACTTAGTCTTCGAATGATAAATTGGTTTATTTGCTAGGAATATTGTGCTTTGACTGTCGCAACTTATCTTCATAGCTTTCTTCTCAAACCCAATTCTTGAACACATCCTTTGCAACCATATTGATTCTTTACTTCCATGAGTGGTTTCCATGTATTCATCTTTTGTTGTTGACAAGGCTACGACCACCTATCATTTACTCATCCAGTTGATTGCTCCACTGAACATCTTGAACACATATCCACTGGTTAAACTTTGTCAATCCAGATCTCAATCCCAATCGGCGTCGACAAAGCCATGTACATTTACTTCACTGCCATCTCCAGGTTTTCCTTGGCAGCATATAGCATAATATTTTGTGCCATATAAATACTTGAATACTATCCAATGCTCCTTCCCAGGTGTCGACATGTATCTACTCAACACTACTACTGCATGGAAAATGTTTGGTCGAGTACATACCATTGCATACATTAGACTACCAACAACACTTGCATAGGGAACATGTGTCATGTCCTCTATTTCCTCATGTGTCCTTGGACACTGTTCAGCAATTAGCCTTGCTCCCAAGGAATTGGCACCTTCACAGGTTTGCAATATTGCATGTTGAAACATTTCAAGACTGTTTTAATATACTTCTTCTGGTTCAACTAGAGCTTTCTAGCTACTCGATATCTCTTGATCTCCATTCCCATAATGAAGTTTTTTGCATCGATATCCTTCATGTCAAACTTGGAGTATAGTTGCTTCTTCACATCCTTTATTGCGTTCATGTTGTTTCCAATCAACAACATGTCGTCAACATACAATGCTACATATATGAAACGCCCACCTTCTTCTTTGGAATATATACAATGATCAACTTTTCTTCTCATAAACCCCAAACTAAGATGTATGTGTCAAACATTTGGTACCACATCCTTGGTGATTTATTTAGACAATAAAGGGACCTTTTCAGTTTGCACACCAAATCTTTCTTTCCCTTTACTACAAATCCTTTAGGTTGTTTCATGTAGATTTCTTCTTCCAGGTCCCCATGTAGGAACGTTGTTTTTATATCTAGTTGTTCTATTTCCAGATCAAATGTTGCAGCCGAAAATAATAGTACTCTAATGGAGGTTAATTTTGCAACAAGGGAAAAAATCTCATCGAAGTCGACTCCTTCAACTTGGGAATATCCTTTCTCTACCAGTCAAGCTTTGAATTTATTGACTTGACCTATTGTGTCCATCTTCTTATTGAATACCCATTTTCTATTGGAAATCTTTCTTCCACTAGGTAATTCAACTAAGTCGTATGTCTCATTCTTGTGCAAGGATTCCATCTCTTCAGCCATGGCGTCCTTCAAGAGTTTTCTCTCTGCTGAGTTGACTGCCTCCCCGATTGACTTGGGCTCATCGTCAGTGGTAGTTAACATGAATGTGGAACGGAAGTCAAGTGGACTATACCAATACCTTTCGAATGGTTTTCTTACTCGTTCTAAACTCCTTACAGCTGGGGTCGGTTATTCTAACTCTTCTTTTGATTGAGTTGACTCATCTAAATCATCTTCTTCGTTCCTCAATTCAAACCGCACCTTCTCTGGATTATTCTTTGTTTGAACAATTTCTTCAAGCTCGGACTTACTTCTAACTTCTCTAAAGACCAAATCTCAATTGTACACTATTTTCCTTGATGCAGGATCCCAGAGCTTATATCATTTCATTCCTTTGTATCCAATGAAAATACACTTGATTGTCTTCTTTTCCAACTCGTTCATCTTTTCCTTGGGAACATACACAAATGCATCATAGCCAAATACTTTTAGATGTGAAACTGAAGGATTCTTACCATACCATACCTCATGTGGAGTCATTTCGAATAACGCTAATGAAGGAGACATATTCACTAGATATTTTTAAGTATCGACTACCTCCGCCCAGAATTCTTGTGCAAGCCCAACACCACTAAGCATGCTCCTTGCCTTGTCCATCAATGTTTTGTTCATTCTCTCAACAACTCCATTTTGTTGTGGGATATATGGTGTGGTATTTTGGCGTGCTATGCCATACTTCTTGTAGAATTGATTAAATTCCTTTCCACAAAATTCATCCTCATTGTCAGTTCTCAACACCTTAATCTTCTTATCTGTTTGATTTTCTACAAGAGATTTAAACTCTTTGAATTTTTTGAAAACCTCTGATTTATTCCTTAGGAAATATATCCATGTCTTCCTGAAAAAATCATCTATGAAGGAGACATAATACAGGGATCCACCAAGTGAAGGCACAGAAATAGGGTGAAACACATCACTGTGAACCAAATCTACAATCCCCTTTTTCCTTATCGCTCCAGATGGGAACCTCACCCGACTTTTTTTTTCCATATATACAATGTTCACAAAAGTCAACTTCTAAATTACGTTCAGGAAAATCTTCGACCATACCTTTGTTATGGATAGCTAGAAGTCATTTTTCTCCAATATGTCCCATCCTCTCATGCCATGGCATATCAGGTCGACTTTATGATCCCTTGTTGAGTTGGTTTGAATCGACTCAACTCGAGTCGAGTCGAGTCGAGTTGAAGTTGAGTCGACTTTAGGAACAACAATGTTGTGGCATCCAGTCAAGTCGACACTCCCTAATAACTTATATAGGGTTCTAATTCGAACTCTTTTCATTAAGACCATCGCACATATGACCATCTTGCATGAATCCTTCTGAAATAGAGTGTGCACCCCTGCATCACTCACCTTGTTGACAGATATTAGGTTTCTTTCCAAACCTAGAATGTGTAGCACGCCTAGAAGGGTTCTACTCCTCCCATCATGTAGTATCATTTGAACTCTTCCTCATCCGACAATTTTGGTTGTCGAGTCGTCCCCCAAGAACACATATCCTCCTTCATATTGTTAATATTCACACAATCATTCTCTATGTGGTGTCATATGATAGGATGATTCTGATTCGATCAACCAAACATCTTGATCTGACTGTGTACTGGTCGATGCCAGGTACACATAGCCTCCCATATCTAGAGTCGTCTTTCTCCTAGTCGATTGTTTCTCATCGGATCATGTACTAAAATTAATTTCCTTCGAATTGCAGTGCCTTTTGTAATGCCCAGATTTACCGCATTTCCAACATCTTCTCATTGATTGAACAGGGGATTTATATCTACCCTTCGAATTAGGATTTCTACCAAAGAATTTTCCTTTATTTCTATCAACCAGTTGACCTCCCACCACTAATGCATCTTTGGTCGATCCTTCCATGTTATTACTTCTCATTTCTTCTAACAGTAGAGATGAAACCATGTATTCTAGGGATAATGTGGTTAAATTGCTCCCTATAGACATGACTATGCTATCCTAGGAGTCTGGCAAAGAACATAATAGGATAACACATTTCTCCCCTCGGTGATTTTAATATCCACATAAGATAATTGGCGTATAATGGTATTAAACACATCTAAATTCTCAGTCACCGAACTGCCCTCACTCATCCTCAAAAGATACAATTTATTTCTAAGAAACAACTTATTTACCAATGATTTTGACTAGTACAATCTTCCCAACTTGTCCCACAGTTTTTTAGTCGAATATTCCCTTAAGACATTTAGCAGTACCGACTCTACAAGACAAAGTCGAATCATACTCCTTGCCCTTCTCTCAAGTTTCTCCCATTCTTCCGTCGACATACCTATCGGAATGGTACCTGGATAGATTGTTGCCCATTGTTCTCGATCTACAAGGAGATCTTCAATTTTAGGCTTCCAAAGCTCAAAATTATGGCCATTGAATTTTTTCGATCTTTATTCTCGAGTTGCTTTCCATTCTTTAACAAAATATTTAAATATTTTTTACTTACGATTCTTATTGATCCTAGGGTTTAGCTCAGATCCAAGGTTGTTAAACCAAGCTCTAATACCACATGTTACTAAACCAATATTTGATGCCACATGTTATGAAATGAGGAACACTTCTACACTAAACCTAGTAGAAGAAGGGAAGAAAGATTTAAACAAGGAAGTAAATGACAAAGAAAACACACAACACATAGAGATTTTACCCTGGAAACCCAAACGGAAAAACCAACATTCCTTGAGCGTTATGCTCTCTTGTTGTCTTATTCATTCAAAATAAAAGGTTACATGCCTAACCTTGATCTACACCTAAGACACAATTGACATCATACCTTCTTGTTTTACACAAGAATAACCATGTAGCTAATTCATCTTACATCTGCATGACCAACAACCTCTATGATTATTGATTAGCTATTACATCATTACAACACGCCTTATTTATAGGATTTACAGCATGAAAAACCCTAAAGAAAAGGTTCCCAAAGATGGTTACAGATTCACGCAGATCATTAGCTACAAATCTCGTGAATCTCGTGATTCTATTACAGTCAAATAACAAGTCGGATTACCAGTCGGCATTCATTTGTTCTTCAATTGGTTTCCATGCCCACATGTTGACCTCTTGTCAGTTAACTTATTCAAATTGTTGTTAATGTATTCGACTTCGACTTTGAATTTACCTGGTCGATCCACCTCAACCTTCCACTTCTTTTCAATGTCTTCGACTTCGAATTTACCCGGTAGAACCACCTCGACCTTCGACTTGTTGTCGACTCCTTTGACTTCGACTGTCAGTCAATCCACCTTGACTATACTTTCACTGCAAATAATATAACCCAACAGTTGTAAGTTCATGCCATGCGTTTCTCTATATCGTGGTCCATGCTCCTAACTCTTTGTTCCACCGTAGGTGTCTGCATTGTTCCATCGTGTGTTATTACTAATGCGCAACCTCATCTCCTACACGGGCTTCATTACAATGATTATCTTTGGAATTATATTGGGCACCTCCCATTGCACCATGAGGAGTCACCATATTAGGTAGTTTATCACACTCATCTTCTTCTTTGCTCGAAGCTTCATCAAGATAGGGCTTGACAACTGTGTGGCCTGCTAGTTCATTTCTCTCTTTGGGAGCTCGTTTTTGGGGTTAGGGTACAATCTGGTGTTCAATGAGGCACTCCTCACCTCAGTGATCCCCTTTGTCTCCTCCCGTGCTAGTGGAATTATTTTTCCGCTCATGAATTCCCTTTGCGTGACCATCAGATTCCATGCTTGACCATTGGTGTTGTAGATTTATAACAACAACAAGAAGAGAATCGTTCTAACCGACCGAGATGGAGGAGGAAGAAGCAGTGGATTGTTAATTTTCTCAACAAAAAGACATTCATATTGGATGCCATTGTGTAAATTTCAAGCTCCGACCATCTTTGTTTGTGAGATTTACGATCGGTGACTTTCTTCTATCGATGTGATTTAGCTTTGCAATGATTTTTCTATCCCTTCCCTACCTGAGATCTATGTCTTGGAAGTGTTACGAGCTTCAAAAGTTATCATGTTTGGTGAGCCTTGAGATTTACGCATAAAAGAATGGGTACATGGGTTGTGTATTAATGATGAGACCAAGGATCTATTACCTTGGCTTTGCATGTGAAGGAATTTATTGTATTTTGGAGGTTATCGACAATGTTTTTGCCATAACTCTTCAATGATTCTGAGATTCTTGTTTTTTCTCAT
>ML817202.1:53617-85495 GCA_009831015.1 Picea engelmannii | reverse complement strand
GAAAAATTTATACCCCATCCCTTAAAAAGGTACTTACGGGTAGGGTGTGTGACACCAACCTTGTTTTGCAGGCCTTGGAGCTAGCCACTTTGGAGTGTTTCTTGCATGGTTGTTCAACATCGTCGTCATCTTTAACTAGGACCTCCATACGTTTTCCATCATCTATGGCATTGACATCATATATGTTCACCTAATTCAGCATTGTGGGGGATGGTGTGCAGTGCTTCCTTGGGTGATTATTTATGCTTCACCATTTTGTTCGACATCAAATAATTTTTAAGAGTGAGCCTTGTATCAGGCATCGATTCCTATTTTGACTCAACGATTGCAGAGGCTAGCAACCCATGCACTTCGGTGAGATGGATTGGCGTCCATAAGGACACTCATTTTATGATGTTGTTGTCGATTGTACATGAATAGATGATCATGCATTTTCAATCATAACTCATTCAAAGGATCGGACTCTTTTCTTGAGAAGTTTGAAATTTGTTTGGATTTCTACATGGATCTTTGAAGAAATTGACAACTTGGGGTTACTTGGCCCTCTTTAGAGTCTTTGGCCATACTTCATGTTTGGAAATTTCAATGTATGCAAGCTTCATTTCTCATTTGATGGTTGATGGTGGTTGATTATATTTGAAGCCTTTTTTTCGGTTCCTCACTAGCACATATTTTTCTGAAGAATTTATGCGGTGATTGTCGATGTTTTCCATCCTCATGCCTCTACAACCAAACCTCTTCTACTTCATAATTAAACCAATTTCATTGAGGTTACTTGGCTCTCCACTTCAAAGTTTTGGTCATACTTCCTGATTGGAGCTTTCAACCTCCTTAGGTCTCATGTTGTTTTCATTCAATGCATCAATGTGAGATCTTCAGTTTCAACTCCAATGCCCTTTTTCAACACTGGCATTTTTCTCTCTTTGGCAGAAGGTTTTTTTCCTACGGGTTTTTCTCTTTTTCTCCACTTGTGAGAGTTTGTACTTGGGTACCTTAGAAGGCCTAGTTGTCAAGACCCAATTTTATTTTCTTTTTTCACTCCCTACATTTCTCTTAATGGGGGGTGTTAGTGTTCTATTAGTGTATTTTTTCCAATTTTCCAACTATTGTTAGTTGTAAGCTTACGTAGGCATCCCTAACTACCCAATTATGATAGTTATCTTTTGTTATGTATAGATCTATTTTTTTTAATGTTGTTTTTTTCTATGGAGTCTAGGCTCATTTACGGTCTGGGTTAGACCTGGATTTCTAGAAAATTGAGACCAAAATTCAAAGGATGAACTGTTTGGTGGAGATACATACATGGTGATGCTCATTTTTTATAGGAACGTGACAAAAAGGATCCATGGCATTGGCCTCACGTAGGTCAAGGTGGGGAAGAAGACATGGAGACCATTGATGTAGTTCTCGTTTTCTCTCCATGAAGGCACTCTTAATACTTACATTTCATTCCCCGATATGGCATTCAAGTTTTTCTTGATTATTTTCCTTCTTCCATACTCTAGAAAACCAATATGTCTTTCACTAGTTGTTAGAAATAGGAAAAAAATGTAGATAACATTGTTGGGTATGTCTTATATTCTTTGCACGAGTAGCAGTGTTTGCATTGCACCAGGCACGCAGGGGGGTTTGAGGAGGGGGTTTTAGGCCCCCCCTTGGGGGGTGCAGGGAGACAAAATCCCCCCCGCACATGGGTTCGGGGGCCACGCCCCAGAGAAAAAAAAAAAAAAACCTCAAAAACGTGTCACATTTTTTCCTCGTTTTTTGTGTTGCCTCAATTTTCGTGTCCATTGTTGAGAGGTTTTTCGGCACATAGTTTTTTGTCGATGGTTTTCTATTTCCGGTTAAGGAATTAGGGTTGTTGACTAATCCAGGTCATTGGGTTAGGGTTTTAGAAGTCGTTGGCTCCTATATGTATATTGTATTGTAAACAATGTATCACTATGAATGAATAAAGAATATGTTGGTTTTCCCGGTTTGGGTTTCCAAGGGAAAACTATCTGTGTAATGTTTGGATTTTCCATTGCATATTTTATGTTCTTTTACTGAAAATCTATTTGCAATAAATATTGTACAAGGTTAAAATCTACAAACATGAGAAGCTTTGAAGAAACATATAAATATTTAATAGGTTTGATCATTCATGGAACCAAGTCTTAAGAGTGTACATGTGATAAAAGTTTCATTTCAACTATGGTGTTAAGCATTTTAGTGGATTGGTCATACAAATAGAATTTAGGATATTTTGATGTGAAAAAATAATATGCAAGAACTCACAAGAATTCACTAGAATCCATTTCATGAGTCAAGGAATCTTTGTGAGATGTAAAGGTAGATAGAGTGAAGCTTATGGCTTGTCAAAATTCATTGTGCAAATATTTGTGTCTAGAAATTATTTATCATGTCTGGCATGAGTGTAATATCCCTCCTATACTACTGATATAAATTTTTACATGTTTCTATGATGTTGTAGTGATTTATTGGCTTAGATTTTTCATCAAACAATTGGCTAATGTACCTAAACCCCCCTGTAGTAAGTTTTTTTATGTTGTTGTTATGTTTTAGATGTTTTTTTGGGTTATCTCTTTCATCAAACACTTGGAAAACACCTCCAACAAACAAATAGTGAGTAGTTTGACCCTTATGGAACCCCTTTACAACAGTAAATATGTGCACGGTCTATAGGAGAATTGAAGGTGAGAAAGAGCATTAGAATGACTATTGTGTAGACCTTCCAAACACCACAAACTTGTTACCCAGATGAATCAGACTCCTCACAAACCCAATGTCCAAATGAAAGATGACTTGCTCAAGGAAATTGGCCCCTATAATGAACTCGGACTAGGAAGAACTATGCCCCTCCTGTAATATAAATCGACCTCCTCAATAAATCAGCCTCTACTAGCAAGGATCAACCTGTCAAGGAAGGGGATCGACCTTCCCAAGAGGAAATTGGTTTCCACAATGAAGAACTCAGCCCTTTGACACATAAACTCAGCCCAGCAACTAAATATTTCAGCCCAACCACAAAATAGCTTATCCTAGCAAGAGAACTCAACCCCTCAACAAGAAATTTGTCCCAGCAACAAGAGATTTCGGTCCCAACAATAAAATTGGCCTCTCTGCGGATGATTTGGAACCCAAAGTTAGAAGGTTACTTCCTCAAACACACTCAATATCCACACTCAAATATGTCTCCACAAACCCCAATCTGCATGCAAAAAGATAGATCTTTCACTCACAATAGAAACAAGTGTAAGATCTGAATGATCTTCCTCAACAATGGCTTAGGTGGATCTCTCACCACCAAAACACGATTAGATAGGGTGGAATATTTCACCACCGAAACCAATCCAAGCCAAGGTTTAGTACAAACCCCCAAAGGCTCTGAGAGCTCTCCAAATCAAATCAAAATAATCATCAACATAATGAGATAATGAGCTCTCGTCTTTCTTTTATCCCTCTCACCTTTTTTATGACCTTTTTACCCTTTCGGTTGACCTTTTTACCTTTTTACTTTACTTAAGTGATTAAAGTGACTTTATAAAGATTTATTCACTTTATTCTTCAAGTCACTTTTTAATTACTCAATGTCAGTTTATAATGTATCTTTTTCCTCCAAATGACATCAAACAATTAATTGATTAATCCCCTTTTTTAATAGACTATGACCTACGAGAATTATATAGGCCATTAAGTCACCCTCCTAGAGTGATCATGTGGAAAGGGACATTATATTCCTCCCTTCCTGAGATTTATTTTCCTCAAGCAATGCCAACACAACCATACGAACAACAGATGGAACCCAACTAAACCTGAGAATGACCCCAGGGTCCCAAACCAATCTAAAATATGTGGAGCACATATTTCTCACAATATTGTGCTGCAAGGTACTAACACATGATACCTTTTGAAGGCCACCAATCAAAAGATCAATCATATATTGTAAAGGCTCATTCCAGCCCACTTAGGATCCCCCCCCTAGGAATCCATTCCAATACCCTATATACATGAACTCGTGATAATAAAAATTGACTCTTCCATCTATAACAACTACCACATTATCAAACCATGAAGTCTCAGGGTCCCATGCTATCCCTAGAAAGGATCCACCATGATGACGTTGCACCACTCTGATCATAAATATCTTACTCCCATGCCTAGACTGCATCCTCCACTCTTGGAACCCCAAAATGGAATGTCTCAAAGAACCATCCCCACTATCAAGGATCATATGCTGCAAATGTATCTCAGTGAAGTCAAGGACTGCAAATCCACAGCCATACCTGATCATGGGTATTGACGAAGAAAATTTGACCTTCCATATAGAATGCATCCCAACATATCCTCTTGAGGCATCCCAAAAATAAAATGGACTAATCAAATGAGTTCTTGGAAGCTACAACCAAACTAGGTGTCCACCATCCCTCAAACCAACTAAATCTCACTATGATATACTGATAACCACTAGAAACAAAATATACTAAGTCTCCCATCCAGTTGATGGAAACAATGTACTAGGAGTCAACTATATGCATGCTAATCCGCATAACCCCTACCAAAATATGCTAAAAAATGTGTTGTCCCAAACATTGTAAATGTACTCATGCAACCCATGGAGTCTAGACACCATTATGAAAAACAACTTCGCTTCCTGTGGTGCCTCATACTCTGATGGACTCACGAAGAAATGTGCCAACTTGTTCCATCGACCATCAATGAAATAAATGTAGTCCCTGCCATACACCTCAGACTCATTCTGCTGACATGTCATGCACTCCCTCACATGTCTCAACATGTCATCCTCAAGTCCCACCCATGATATCCTCTCTCTGATCTGTTGGTAAGTCCTGAAGTACCCATGATGTCCCTCCAAGGGCGTATCATGCATAACCCTCATGATCTCCTCTCTAAGTGTGGATTCCAGAACCAAGTATATGCTACCTCTATAGTAGATGATGTCATCCACCACTCTATACATGTCATCCTAAATGTGACCATCCATCAACTCGCAAGCAAACCGGTCTTTGGAATATTCCACCAGAAGGTGGGACTTCCAATCAGCCGAAATCCTTGTGAGCTAATATAACATAGCCTAGATATCTTCCTGATGTACGTATACGCCCTACTCATTGATCACATGGTCCACATATAAAACCTCTGTCATGTCAAACTCTTTGTCCCTAACATGTTGATAATATGATCAAAGATAAATCTCTGGAAAGTACTCTATCCCATACCTGAATATACTCTTCATCTGATGGGTCGAGACAATCCTAGGAGCACCACTATTCATGTCCCTCAACACCACCTTCCTACCATCCACTGCCCTAAACTCTAGCTCCATGGCTTGGTAATCAACAGAATGCTTTCCCAAGTAAAAAAACCATTGAACTCCCAATATGATATTAGTATTTGGCAGATCAACTACGTAAAAATCATAGACCATCATGTAGTTTCTCAATTCTACACCCAACTACAGAATCTCCTATGTTCATGGCATACTACGCCCACCTACTACCACTACATCAAACCTCTCAAGGTCTATTGTAGGAATGCCTCTCCTAGTCACCAAGGCTAATTTAATGAAATTTGGGGTTGCCCCACCATCAATGATACAAGTGGATATTGGTGGCCACCCACCTTTTCCAACTGGCTCAAAACAGTTTTCTGACAATTTTGATAATTTACTATTTTTGGCAATTTTTAACTTTTGGGGCCATTTTGAGACCCTAAATGATGTTTTTTGGGAAAATGGGTTTGAAATATGTAATTTCCTTCCATATTGCACCCAAAATGAATCTCCTCGATGATAACTTTCCAACAGGATATCATGCGCCTAAAACGGAGATCGTATGCAAAAGTTACGACCCTGGGAAGTTGATGTACTAACTTACCCAAACGGGGCCCACATGAATTTTGGCACTTCATCTCCTAGGGTTAGGTTTTTGGATGTCAAGGGTTTTTGGAATTTATTTTTATTGTAAAAAGGCCTTTAGAGCCTCATTGTAATCATCTTCTTGCGAATGCGAGTAGCCGTCACATCTCTTCTCATAGATAAGTTGTCACCATTCTAGCGAGTCTTTCACTCTGTATTTTTACAGTCTTTGTACATTTATTTCCTTACTAGAAATCATGTATTATTTTATCTCTATGCTTATGGTTGCATCTCCTATACATTTATATTATATTATTGGATATTTGTGATATCTCTGTGCATTTCTTTATTATGTCTCCGCTCTCATTCTGTGCCGAAAATAATCTGTATCAGTGGTATCAGAGTAGGTTGCTCTTGATCGTTTTTTCAGTGCATGTCCTCGACGAGGTCCGAGTATAGAAAGTTGGTTCTCGAGATTGTCTCTCTTGAGTACAATATCTCTCTCACACCCAAGAAACCCTCAATGGCGGAAGAAAAGAAAAACGATGAAGTAGACGATTCTATCAATCTATTGCTTGAGCAAGCTCTCATGCGACAGAGGAACGAAATGATGGAGAATTTTTCCCACATCCTTCAACGCCTGTCGATAGAAACAGGTGCATCTTCATCAAACAACTACTTTGGAGGCACCTCGCCTTTCAAGGTACAATTTAATTTTGATATTCATGTATTTGAAGGACAGATAGATGCAAAAGCCCTAGACAAATGGTTAACTCTGCCAGAAGGTTATTTCTTTGTTCACAATTTTTCCGACAGAGAAAAGATCACCTTTGCACTCCTTAAAGCTCTCCCCCATGTCAAACATTGGTGGGAAACTTACTGGGAGAAAAGTTCCATGGAGGAGTCTAGAATATATGGGGTTGAGCCCACTTGGGATATTTTTGTGGATGTAGTAAAGGAATAGTATTACCTTGTTGGCAATTATGAGGACCAGTACATGAGATGGACCACACTGCAGCAAGAGAGGGGCCAAGAAGTTCCAGAGTTCACCAATACCTTCCATACCTTGTGCACCAAGCTCGGTATCAAAGACTTCGAACGACATTTGGTTCTGAAATACCGTGGGGCTCTACGTAGATACATCCAAACTGAAATGGATTTTCTGGATATCTCATCACTCGGTGTTGCTTATTGATATGTTGTTAAAATCAAGCAAAAATTTAAGCACAGAACAAACGGGAGTTTGGGTCTGCAAATTTGAAACAACCAAAGTATGACAAAGACGGACCTAAGAAACAGTCTCCCGAAAACCAGTCCAAGCCATAGGAAAATAAGGGTCACGGGAAGACAAAGAAGGACACCGAAAAATGGTGTGATTTCCACAAAATCCCCTTGCACAATACCGATGAATGTTGCTCAAAACATTCATTGGTGGCCAAGATCAAAGACAAGGAGCCGATCCCTGATTCAAAATCTGATTCTGAAAATACTGATAAAGGACAGATCATTGATGCAGACCCCGCTACTATTGTCGCAACCGCAACAATTCAACCAAAAGAACCAACAGATCCTGAAGAGGGGGAGAACCTTTTTCATTCACAGATGTGGGTGAAGGGGACCTCGCTGCATTTTATTGTTGATAGCAGAATCCAAAAGAACCTCATCTCAGTAGAGGTCGTCAAACAGTTGGGATTGTCGACAACACCACACCCGCAGCCATAAAACATCTGGTGGCTTCGCCAAGGACGAGATCTTCATGTCAGCCAACAGTGTCGATTATCATATGGCATCCAACCCTTTAAGGATGAGGTATTATGTGATGTTTCCCAATTGGATGTCTATGATGTCCTCTTGGGCCAACCATATATGTGGAGACACCATGTTGTTTATGAGTCTCGACCCCGTAGTGTCATTGTTACTTTGGGGGGTGATCTCTACAAAATACCAGAGGTAGTTCCAACTATTGTTCCACCTAAAAAGTGTCGCAAGGTAGTATCTCATACTACAAAATTCAACTTCTTCACAATCTGTTAAAAAGGGGAACATAAGGACACTGTAACAACTACAGCCTCGCCCCAAGCACCTTCTATCCAATAGAAGCAGGTCGACAAGGTTGCAACAAAGAGAAAAGATTCATTCTGCACACAAGCATCTCATGTAGCCAAACTGGCTAAAAAGGTCCAACCCTTCCAACCACATGTTCGTGACAACCTTCCACAAACTAAGCAACGCGACATCTCCAGCAAGGCAAGCAGCTCACCAAGATTCAAATTCAGCAACCGTTTTTTCCTCTCCCCCGGGCACTCAAAACAATGGATACCATTGCTTTCTAAGGAGGTAGGATTTATCCAGGTGGATATCAGTGGCCACCCACCTTTTCCAACTGGCTCAAAACAGTTTTCTAGCAGTTTTGGTAATTTACTATTTTTAGCAGTTTTTAACTTCCAAGGCCATTTTGAAACCCTAAATGATGTTTTTTGAGAAAACAGGTTTGAAATATGGAATTTCCTTCCATATTGCACCTAAAATGAATCTCCTCAACGATACCTTTCCAACAGGCTATCATGCGCCTAAAATGGAGATTGTATGCAAAAGTTACGACCCAGTGAAGTTGATGTACTAACTTACCCAAACAGGGCCCACATGACTTTTGGCACTTCATCTCCTAGAGTTAGGTTTTTGGATGTCTAGGGTTTTTTGCATTCCTGTTTATTGTAAAAAGGCCTTCAGAGCCTCATTGTAATCATCTCCTTGCAGATGCGAGTAGCTGTCACATCTCTTCTCAAAGATAAGTTGTCACTATTCTAACGAGTCTTTCACTCTGTATTTTTACAATCTCTGTACATTTATTTCATTGATAGAAATCATGTATTACTATATCTCTATGTTTATGGTTGTACATATGATACATTTATGTTATATTATTGGATATCTGCGATATATCTGTGCATTTATTTATTATATCTCTGTACTCATTCCATGTTGAAAATAATATGAATCAATCAATAAAAACTATAACACGCATTCCATGTAATAACTCATGGACCCTGAAGGTGTGAAATCCAGGAACAACTGATAGAGTGACGATAGTCACACCCTGAGTCCCAACGTGTTGTTTCTCAACACTCTTAGCCTCCACTCATTGATTATCATCGTCTGACTTGTTATGCTTACTGACTTACTCACATCGTACCTCCTCATCCTCATCACTATCAGGAAGTACATCAATGTATTGTACCTTATCCTTCCCTATGCACCTATGACCCGACTCCCAAGGTTCCTTGTAGTTGTAGAAAAGCTTCTTCCTCCTCAATTCTCTCTAAACCTACTCATCTAATATCTCTTTATCGAACCATTCCTTTTGAAAGAGCTTCTCATATTTGTTCTTTGGGGGTATGAGAGGTTTGGAAGGAGATTTGTTCTTAGGCACTTCATTCTCCATGCCACGTGTCCTAATGATTGCATTCTGTAGTGAATTTGGCTTGACGGCATTAACCCAACCACGCAAGAGTTCGGAAAGTCCCTCAATGAGGAGCATGATCAACATATGCTCTGACACATATGTTACCATGACTACAATCCTCTAGAACTCTAAAATGTATGCATCCGGGGTACCTATCAATCTGAGTTGTTCCAACTCCTTGAAATGTACCTCTAGATCCCTCCTATCAAATCTATCCATCAACTTATGGGTGAAATCCAAGTATGAAGTGATGTTATTGTGTCCCAATGTGGCTAACCCATGGTACCACCACTCGTGGGCCTCTCCATCCAAGTGCAAGGTGGTGTACTTGATGGACTTTAACTCTATCATGGGATTGAGTTGGAAATAAGCATCCAACTTCTGTACCCACACCCTAGCAGTGGATTTTCTAGAGCCATCAAATTAAGGAATGGACAACTTCTCCACTTTCCTCTGAAGCTCCCAACTTTGTGTGCTCCTGTTGAACTCTCTAGGCATATTCATGTACTTGATAGTATATCAATATTACAAAGACATGACTGCCTAAAAATCCTCCCCTAGATTTTGGTACTCCCTCAAATACTCTATAAAATCCTCCCCTTGTTCATGCTGCCCTTGATTTCACGTTCGCTATCCTTCCACAAATTGAGGCATATGTAGTATCATAGTTGTTCTACTAGTGGACCCAATGTGGATCCATGTAGGGACATGTGTATGACTCCCTTATGCATAGTTTCCATTGTTTCCATGGTTTCCAGCAGTCCCTTGAGTATTTTCCACAAGTTGATTGAGAAGCTCAACCATCTATTGTTGCTCCCTTTCCATGTTACTTTGCACCCTTGCTAAATCATTTTTTGTGCTTGCCAAGTTATTTAAAATATGCAAAGCAATGTACTCTAGTTGTTCATTTATGTCCTCCATGTCTTCATCTCCTTTTGAACTTGATTGGAAGACGTTTTTAGCTCCTCTATACCTTCTTCTCTTGTATGTAATGTGTATTGTGTCCCCCGTAATCATCAAGGTAACATGTAATACACAGGCTTGCAGGAATACCAACTCTGATACCATAGTAATATCCCTCCTAGACTGTTGGTATAAATTTATACCTATTGCAATGATGTTGTAGTGGTTTCTTGGCTTAAAGTTTTCATCAAAGAGTTGACTAATGTACCTAAACCCCCTGTAGTAAGTTTGTTTATGTTGTTGTTATGTTTTAGATGAATTTTTGGGATATTTCTTTCATCAAACACTTGGATAGCATGTCCCTTTATCATTGTAAAACCCCTCTTGTCATTGTTGTTAATGTGTTTATGTGTATTTCTGGGTCATTGATTTTGTCAAACACTTTGATGGCGTATTCAAAATACCATGTAAAGAGCTCCTTAATTGTTGTTGTTGGTTATGTGTTGTTGATATGTGTTTCTTAATGGATTTTACAATTGATAAACATGGTTTGATGCCAATGACAAATTTATTCAATTCATAAAATAAAAAAACTCATGGGAAATATTACAACCAAAATGCATATCGGAAAAAATAAGCATATTTGTTGTTGTTTATTATAAAACCAATTTACAAACAACTACCAGGCAATTGACTCACAGATCTGGCCCGACTTCTTGTTGTTCTGATCTGTAAATGCACGCACCTCCAACAACCAAACAATGAGCAATTCGACCCTTATGGAACCCCTTTACAACATTAAATATGGGCACAGTCTATAGAGAACTAAAGGTGAGAAAGAGCACTAGAATGATTGTTGTGTAGACTGTCCAAACACCACAATCTTGCTGCCCATATGACTCGTCCTCCTCACAAATCCAATGTCCAAATGAAAGATATATTGGTCAAGGAAATCGGCCCCTATAATGAACTTGGCCTAGGAAGAACGTTGCAATATAAGTCAACCTCCTCAATAAATCGGCCTCTACTAGCGAGAATCGACCTGCCAAGGAAGGGGATCGACCTACCCAAGAGGAAATCAGTTTCCACAATGAATAACGCGACCCATCAACTAAATATTTCAGCCAAGACACAAAATAACTTAGCCTAGCAAAATAACTCGGCCCCTCAACAGGAAATTTGTCCCAACAACAAGATATTTTGGTCCTATCAATAAACGCGGCTTCTCTGTAGATAATTTCACCCCCGAAGGTAGAAGGCAACTTCCTCAAACACACTCAATCTCCACACTCAAATCTGTGTCTCCACAAACCCCACTTTGTATTCAAAAAGATAGATCTTTCACTCACATTAGAAACAAGTGGAAGATCTAGATGATCTTCCCCACCAATGGCTAGGGTGGATCTCTCACCATTGAAACCTGATTAGTTAGGGTGGAATCTTTCACCATTGAAACCAATCCAAACCAGGGTTTACTCCAAACCCCCAAAGTCTCCAAGAGCTCTCCAAATCAAATCAAAATATTCATCAACATAATGAGAGAATAAGATATCATATTTCTTTTATCCCTCTCACATTTTTTATGGTCTTTTTACCCTTTTGGTTGATCTTTTTACTTTATTTAGTGATTAAAGTGACTATATAAGTTTTTATTCACTTTATTCTTCCATTCACTTTTTAATTACTCAATGTCACATTATAATGTAGTTTTTTCCTCCAAATATCATCAAACAATTAATCGATTAATCCCCTTTTCTAATCGACTATGACCTACGAGAATCGGATAGATCACTAAGTCGCCCTCCTAGAGTGATCATTTGGAAAGGGACATTACAATCAGAGAGTGAAACCTTTGTTATGAGAGAAATTTTACAAGCTATTTGTAACTTTATATTCAGATTTACAAGAGAGATCAAGTGGAACCAACAAGCAAAAGATGAATTGGCAGCGATAAATCAGCACTAGTGTGATTACAAAGAGAGAATACTAGAGAGGGAGAGAAAGTGAGCCAAAGCGAGTGAGCCATGGCCATAACCATAAGAGTGCATAAGATAAGTAACCATAACACAATAACCTACAAAAGGAAGCATGATAAAGAAGGTGCCCATAGGTGAATAAATTATGAAAATTGATCCACTTGAGTAAATAATACAAATGATGATTTGTGTATTTATACACCACCCAAGAGGTAGGGAACTATCCCTAAGAATCCTTGACTAGGTCAACCTTAGCATAAAATATCCAATGTGATTAAGGTTACAATGCACTTAACACTACAACAAGGTTGTCTCTTGGCCTATATGAATATTAAACTCATAAGTTGTTGATTAAGGTTGGTTGTCATTGATGTCAACCCTTGAAGAAATCTCGGTAGCACAAAGGTTTGGGTAATGGACCCAAGTTTGTTTGATGTAAAGATGAATCATTATTGTCTTGTCATGATTTATAATAAGTAGAAATGGATGAACTCCAAATTGGTCCCCTTATGGTGAAATCCCTCACGGGAAGACGCTTTGCGGATTGAGTTATCCTAGAAGTATGGTTAGAGAACCCATGCTTATTTTTGGAATAATGAGATGAATGTCAGTGAATTTTTCCATGAAAATATCCTAGATGGATAGTCATTGTCATTCCATTTCTGGTGGTATGTGGAACATCACATAACTCCTCACGGTTAGAGAGTTATGGCCATGAGAAGTTGGAGAACCTAGGTTTGGGTAATGGACCCAAGTTTGTTTGATGGATAATGGTATGAGTTTTGATATATTTTCAATTAATACTATTTTGTATGGATATTACATGTCATTCCATTTCTGGTGGTATGTGTAACGTCACATAACTCCTCACGGTTTGAGAGTTATGGCCTTACGAAGTTGGAAGACCCTCATATGTCATCTAGAAGCCCCAAAAGGACAAAGAAGTCAAAGTGGTTTAAGAGATTTTAGAAGGTAAATAATAAAGTGAAGTGATGAGTGTACTATAATTCAAAGTGAATACAAATTAATTATTTAAATAATAAATTTAATGGATAAATTAGAAGTGGGTTAACCCTAAAATAAGGAAAGTGGGCAAAGTGACCTACAAGATGTTTTTAAGGAAGCTACTTGGAGAGTATAAATAAGAGGCAAGGCTCTCTCATTTTAGATCACACTTGAATATATTGAATATATATAGGTTTCTTAGGTAACCAAAGGATATCTAAGCTGAATTTATGAGGGAAGGTGAAGAAAAGAAGGTCGGAATTCAAGGAAAGATAAATTCTTTTGATGATACTTTCTAAGGTATGTTATTTACAGGTCATCTCACCATTTTCGCAATACCTATTTTTATAGAATGATTCAGACCATGAAATTTATATGCCATCGAGGAAACATATTCAAGTATCTGTGGTAAAAAAATTGTCTTATGGGTCGTTTTATTTTTGGAGTTACACTCCGTGGAAAATAGGGTTTGTGGCTAGTCCTGAAACTAGTCTAAAACAGGTGTTTTGGGTAAAAATGTCATAAATTCTTCCTAACATATCCAAATTCAGTAAGACAAAAAAATTTCTTTAGAGTATAGTCTTTAGTATTCTATGTAACAATTTCAGATTGATTCAACAAATATTCTGTGTGGGGCACGCTCTACAAGGTCATTCTCTAGAATAAGACAGAATTCAGCAAGGTATGTCATTTTTTCTATAACTCCTTTTATGAGAGGTTCCAAGTAGTGACACCTAGAAGAATTGCATAAAACACTCTGAAGAAAATTGTGTATCAATTTCAAATCTTTATTCATTACAGGTACAAATTTATTATTATTTCAAGTTAGGGTTGTTGACTAATCCAAAACTAGTCATGTGAGACTAAAGAAAAGTTTGATGAAAATGCTAGTCTCTTGTTGTTAAAGTTAGGAAGGTTTGCAGGTATGTGATCATATACACCATGTCTATTATAGATTTACAAATCATATTTGGATGATGAAATTTATGAGGGGTTTTGGTTAAGGTACATGTTTTGTACATGGTTGAGACAAGTAATTGATGAGTTGGCACATACATGAGGTGTGTAGTTGATGATGTTGGTAGATATTGATGAGTCATAATTGATGATTAGTTGACACATGATTGGTACATACTTGGTACATGGTTGGTTGCACTTTTTTATGGTACAGGTTGATTACAGGTTGTTTGGTACAAGTTGGTGCATGGTTGATGCACTTGTTTATGGTACAAGTTAATTACAGGTTGAGGTACAAGTTGATGCAAAGTTGATGCATGGTTCAAGTTTATTGGTATAGATTTACAATGGTATATCTCACAGTGATAGTGTGACAATGGTTCCATAATTCTACTTTTGTTTCAGGACGGTTGGACAGGGCAAGGTCAGGTGGTTGTATCCACCTTCTAGTTGTAGTCGGAGAACATAGGGGGTTGTAGCCTCCTTCTGGTTGTAGCCAGAGAATTGGGGAGTTGGAGCTTCCCTTAGGTTGTAGCCTGAGAAACTAGGGGGTCAGAGCCTCCTTCCAGTTGCAGCTGGAAAACAAAGGAAGTTGGTGCTTCTAATGAATGTAATTCTTCAAGACATATAAGAAAAAACACTATGTGGTTTTCTCCCGCTTTGGGTTTCCACGTAAAACACTGGTGTACTATGTATATGTATGATTGTTCATTTTTTCATTGATCATTATTGGATAATAATTCTACATTGATATAACACTTGGATTATTTGGTTTAAAAAGGATTATAATTTCTCTATTACTAAGTTTACCCCCCACTCAGGAATCCAACAATTGGTATCAAAGCAGGTTCCTTCAGAAATCAGTTTAAACACTGAAAGGTAGATCATGGAGAGAAACAACTTGTATAAAAATGGAATACCACAATTTGATGGACATAAGTATGTTTTTTGTAGCATAAGGATAAAGACATATATACAGGCACATGGATTTGAAATTTGGAAATCAATTGTAGATGGATACACAGCACCAGCAGTTCCACCAAAAAATGACAAAGTAGTGAAACTCAGTCAGAATAATTCCAAAGCCACAAATGCACTTCTGGATGGTCTCACTAAAACGATATTCACCAAAGTTGCACATTGTAAATCCATTAAAGAGATTTGGGACAAGCTTCGAAATATTTATGAAGGAGATTCAAAAGTCAAAGCAACAAAGCTTCAAACTTATAGAGGTTAGTTCAAAGATGTAAGATACCAGATATAACAAATACAGAACAACCACTGAAATAGCACTTTGATTCAGAAAGCAATGTTCACAGGCCTCTTCGAGGGGGCAACCTCCAGTCGAGCAGTGCTCTGTTACAATAATCTCCAAGCTAGGGTTTTCATACCCTCAACCCTTATTTATACTAAATATTTCTATTAAGAGAAACATTTAGAGGAAGATCCTTCTAGAAGCAGAAGCTTCTATTAGGTCTTCTTACATCTGCCTTATTCTATTTTATTGAAAGGCCTTATTAATATTGACCTTTATTACATCTGAATACATTGATCTACCTATGTGCGAGTTAGGACCTTAACATGTCTGCCCCCTTAAAAACAGCCTTGTCCTCAAGGCTTGAGATGTGGAAACTGCTACAGAATGGTAGTTGGTTCCCAAGTGGCATCTGTTGGAGTCATATCTTTCCAATGTACTAGCACTTCCTTGATGGTTCTCTGATGCAGGCGATGCTCACGCTAGTCCAAAACTGCTTCTGGTTGTAGCCAAATGGATCCTTCTTCATCTAACTCTGGAAGGTTGGATGGAATTCGGCACCTGGTTCCAATCACCTTCTTCAAGCATGAAACATGAAAAACAGGATGTAGCTTCAACTGACTGGTCAGAGCTAACTGATATGTGACTTGTCCCACATGCTTGAGAACTGTGTAAGGACCATAAAAGTTGGGCGCTATCTTCTGACAATTCTCGGCCTTGAGGGAAGTTTTCTTATATGGTTGCAGTCGTAGAAACACCTGATCCCCTTATGCAAATTGACGTTCATAGCGACCTTGATCTACTTGCTGCTTCATGCGATTCTGTGCCATGACCAAGTTCTCTTTAAGGGTACGAAGAATATCCTCTCGAACTGTAAGTGTTTGGTCAACCTCCTGGACCTTCGAGGTACCTGGTAAGTATGAGAGAACTGAAGGTGGCTTCTGTCCATATACTGCTTCAAAACGAGTCATGCGAGTGGTTGTATGGTATGTAGTGTTGTACCACCATTCAGCTAGGGGTAACCATTGAGCCCACTGGTGTTGTTTTTCAGAGGCAAAACACCTCAGATATGTTTCCAAACACTTGTTGACAACTTCCGTTTGACCATCCGTCTGGGGATGATAAGCTGAGCAAAGATGCAATTGTGTGCCTTATAGCTTAAACAGTTCTTCCCAAAAATTTCTTGTGAAAGTTGGGTCACGATCGGAAACAATAGAGTGTGGCATGCCATGAAGCTTGAAGACCTGGTCCATGAAATTTGAGCCACCGTGGGTGCATTAAATGGGTGGTGAAGAGTGAAAAAATGAGCATACTTGGAAAGGCGATCCACCACCACCATTATGACTGATTTATTCCCTGATTTGGGTAAGCCTGTAATAAATTCCATAGAGATATCCTTCCAAATAACAGGGGGAATCGGAAGCAGTTGGAGTGTGCCCGGAGATTTGATTGTTTCTCCCTTGTTGCGTTGACACACCTCACATTCAGTGAAAAACTTACAAATGTCCTATTTCATACCATCCCAGAAAAAAGAACATTTGAACCTATCATATGTTTTGGTGAACCCTGAGTGCCCTGCTGTGGGTGTAGCATGAAACTCAGAAAGTATCGTGGATTTGAGCTTGGATTGTTTACTTAAATATAAGTGGCCTTTGTATCAAAGCTCATCCTGGAGCCAGGGGTACCATGGGGGAGTCGGAGCCTTGGTCTGCAATTGCTGGATCAGATGCGAAATTTTGGGATCTTGAAGCCATTCCTGATGCACAGCTTGGAGCCAATCGGGTACAATGAAGGAAAGAGAAAAAAGGGATCCTTCGTCTTCATATTTCTGGGATAGTGCATCTGCCACGACATTGTCTTTTCCCTTCTTGTAAATGATCTCATAATCATATCCAAAGAGCTTAGCCACCCATTTTTGTTTCTCCTGGGAGGAAATGTGTTGTTCCAGAAAGTACTTGAGGCTTTGATGGTCGGTCTTAATTTGGAATCGTTGCCCCAAGAGATAAGGACGCCACAGCTCAACGGCATGCAAAATTGCCAACATTTCCTTTTCATAAATGGGTTTGCTCAGATTCCTTTCAGACAGTTGCTTGTTGGTGAAGGCCAAAGGTCGACCCTCTTGCATAAGGACAGCACCGATTCCTTTCCCTAAGGCATCACATTCCAACACAAAGGTCTTTGTGAAATCAGGAAGGGCCAGAACCGGAGTGGTGCACATGGTCGTCTTCAAGGTTTGAAAAGCTTGAGCAGCTGCTAGAGTCCAAGTGAAAGAGTTCTTTTTTAGGAGAGTCGTGAGAGGTGTTGCAATCTTTCTGTAGTTCTTAACAAACTTGCGATAATACCCTGTTAGGCCCAAAAATCCACGCAATCTTTTGAGAGTCTTTGGGTGCAGCCAGTCTTGCATAGCTTCAATCTTTTTCGGGTCCACCTTGACGCCATCCTTTCCCACCAGATGACACAAGTATTCTACTTCTAAGGCACCAAAATCACATTTAGACTGTTTCAGGAAAAGTTGGTGCTGAGAGAGTAGTTGGAGAACTTGATCCACATGAGTAAGATGGTCTATCCAGGTTTTTCTATAGATGAGGATATCATCAAAGAAAACTAAGACAAAATGATGGAGAAAAGGGCGGAAGACATGGTTCATGAGGCTCTGAAAGGTGGAGGGGGAATTACACAAGCCAAAGGGCATGACCAAAAACTCATAGTGGCCCTCATGAGTATGAAAGGATACCTTGGGGATGTCTGCCTCTTTCATACGTATCTGGTGATAGCCCGAGCAAAGATCAAGTTTGGTAAAGAATTGAGCGCCACTCAATTCATCCAGGAGGTCATCAATGACAGGAATGGGAAATTTTTCTTTGATGGTCAGTTTGTTGAGAGCACGGAAGTCAGGACACATTCTCCAAGAACCTTCTTTTTTCAGTACCATGATGATCGAAGATGAGTAAGGGCTCGTACTAGGATGGATGACGCCTGCAGTAAGGAGTTCTTGGACCATTTTCTCAATTTCATTTTTTTCTGCAAAGGGGTGGCGATATGGATGGATATTGGGGGGAAGGCTTCCTGGGATAAGGGGAATGGAATGATCATGAACACCGTGAGAAGGAGGGAGTCCTTGGGGAGTGGAAAATACCGTTTGATGTTTAGAAAGGAGGGCTTGGAGGTCTTAGGGCACTGGGGGTGTCTCTATGGCTTGTATGGCATGGAGTTGGGAAATGACACCAGAATGACCTTTTTTCGAGCGGCTTTTCCATGCGATGGGAACTGATGACCTCAGGTGAACCAGTAGTGATTCCTTGGAATTTATATTGGTGGCCTTCTTGGTCGAATTGCATGGTTAAATTCTTAAAATCCACTAGAATGGGACCCAAAGTCCTTAGCCAATCTGCACCCAACACAATGTCACAACCGCTCATGTCAATAGCAAACATATGGGATTTTAGGTGGTAGTCACCGATTTGGAGATGCACATTTTCACAGCGCCCGCCACATTTCATAGAACCACCATTGGCAATCATGATTTGTAAATTGTTGACAGCATGGATGTAGTAATGGGTTTCTTGAGCAATGCAGCGATGAATAAAATTGTGGGTGTTGCCACTATCAACCAGAATGATGACCTTTCGGTGCTTGATGTAACCGATTAACTTGAGGGTTTGGGGGGCAGAGAAGCCGGTGAGAGCATTGAGGGAAATGATCGGTTCCACTTCGAGAGGGTTGGAGGGAGGGTTTATGTCAGGGATTTTTGGTGATTCAGGCATAAGGGGAGTTTCAACATCCTCTTCTAGAATATCCTCAGAGATGGCCATAAAAATATTATGTTCCTTACATTTGTGGCTCAGGAAATATTTTTCATCACAATTATAACAGAGGCCTTTGAGTTGGCGTTCAGCCATTTCAGCCCTAGTCAATTTTTGGATCTTTAATGGGGTGGAGGGAGTAGTGGAGTTTACTGGTTTAGGGCAAGGGATAAAGGAAGGCTTACGGTTTTGAGAGGAAACAATTTGTTGTGCTTCTTTATCTTTTTTAGTAGCTTCCACCCAACTCACAGGTCGAGCCATGAGGACATGGGCCCGAATCTCCTCCTTGAGGCCACTGATAAAACACTCTCGAAAGAAAGCATCAATCATGCCCTCTGTTCGAAAATCCAGGCACTCAAATGCAGCTATGAAGTCTTCGACTGTTCCTGATTGTTTCAATTTTGTCAAACGGCTCAAATGGTTGGTGTCAATGTCAAAGCGTTCATAAAGCTCAGTCGCAAATTGGGTCCAAGCAATATACCCTTGACGGGAAGTTTTTCTCCATTGCCACCATTGCCAGCGTTCTTGATCTAGATGGAGAACACCATACCGTAGTTTGGCCAAGTCATCTGTAATGTTGTAGAGAGAGAAATAATGTTCCATTTGGGTGACCCAACTAGTGGGGTCCGAGCCATTGAATTTGGTTACATCCACCCGCGGAAGGCATATGTCCCGTTGAAAGTGATGGGGCTGAAAGGTATGGGAATGGGAAGAAGTTTCACCTTCAGTCTTTGTATGTGCATCATGAAAAGGGTCATCAGTAGGGATCTTTAGTTTGGTGCAGAGTGATGCAAAGACAGATTCAAGCTGGGTGGTTAGTTCTTGTTTGACTTCCTCCATTGCGGACTGCATGGATGCATTTATGGTGGTATTGATGGATGTATCTCGAGAGGCAATAGTAGCACTGATTTGTTGCACTTTTTTTTGGGTCTCGAGGAAACTAGATTGCAAGGTGTTGAAGTGAGACTCCAGTTCTTGGCTACGGATATGGGCCATGAGGATGGGTGAACTGAAAAGGGAGCAGGCGGCGTCAGAATTTTTTGCAGAAAAATGATATGGATGAATGTGATAAGGGAGAAGAGATGAATCTAATGGAATAGGTCTCAAATAATGGTGAAAAAATTTCCAGACTGTTGTTGGGTTATACTTCGGTCTGAAGAATGCTGCAATGCTGAAATCCCCAAATTCTTAACCAGAAAGAAATGTGTATTTACTTGGCAACCCGAACACAGTTGTGTGGCAATAGATCTAGCTGGTTTAATTTGTTTATGTTTATGTTCCCCAAGGGTTAGGTATTCAAGGGTTCTACAGACAAGGGTTTTCCCTGTGCTATAGTTCTCTGATATACGTGCGAGGTCCAATAGTAGTACTCGGCCCAATATCTCAGGGCACTAACTAAGGAGGATAGACCGTACCCTTAGCCATACTACCCGACTACCCAAGTACTAGAGAGTATCTTCCTGAGTGTTGTTCTCGGTGACACTATAGCAGTCTGGCGACCGATAGGTTTATCTAAAGAGGGCTTCAGGAAATCTAGGCCAATCCGTACACAAGTGTTGTCTAATGCGCTACCACTCGAAGGGGTACCAACAAGGGTTAGAAGGGTGGCCAACAGATGTGCGATTAAGAATCACTTGTATTTTCTGTGTGTATGAATCCCTCAACTGTGGGTTTATGCGCGTAACGACAAATCTCTGTGGCTTAAAGACGTCGGAATACGTCTCTACCCTGGAAAAAAAAATTCCCACAATTTATGCCAAGGAAAGTGCTCTGATACCACTTGTAAGATACCAAATATAACAAATACGCAGAACAGAAATAAAATGCTAGAAATGGCAGAATAACAGTAATATAACCAGCATAATCTCCACAATAACACAGAAATAATATGAGAACAACAAATGAAATAGCACATTGATTCAGAAAGCAATGTTCACAGGCCTCTTCAAGGGGGAAACCTCCAGTCAAGCAGCGCTCTGTTACAATAATCTCCAAGCTAGGGTTTTCATACCCTCGACCCTTATTTATACTAAATATGTCTATTAAGAGAAATATCTAGAGGAAGATCCTTCTAGAAGTGGAAGCTTCTATTAGGTCTTCTTACATTGACCTTATTATATTTTATTGAAAGGCCTTATTAATATTGACCTTTATTACATCCAAATACATTGATCTACTTATGTGCAGGTTAGGACCTTAACAAAAGAACTAAAGATGAAGGAAGATGAGAATATTGTAGCCTACTTCTTACGAGTCAATGAAACAATGAATATAATTATAGGATTGGGAGAAGAAATTGAAGAATCTGTAATTGCTCAAAAGGTACTAAGATCTCTTCCTATGAGATTTGACCCTAAGATATCAACACTAGAAGAAATATTAGATCTAAACTCAATAAGCATGGATGAACTACATGGAATATTCACAGCATATGAAATGAGAATTGAACAAGAAAATCCAGATGTAAAAGAAGTGGCTTTCAAAGCATCCAAAAGATCAAAGTAAAAGGAAAAGAAACAAGAAGAACATAGCAGCAATAGTGACGTCACGGAATATGATGAAGAAGTGTCCAACTTCGTCAAAAGACTGAACAAGGGAACCGATGGTAGGTATAGAGGTAAACTTCCTTTAATTTGTTTTAATTGTGATGGTATTGGTCATTTTGCTAACAAATGTCCTCATAAGAAAAAGAGAAATGATGAAGGTTACTCAAAAGAAAAACAAACATATAAAGGCAAAAGAACTACAAAGAAAGTTTTCAAGAAAAGCTTATGCACCAAAGAAGACATCTCATCATCAGATGAAGATGAAGTCAGTGACAGTGAAACGGGAAGATTTCTATTCATGGTAGTAGAAGACTCTGAAGAAAAATATGAAGAAGTTGAAGAAGAATATGAAGACGTCGAAGAAGAAATTGACTACCAAGTTAACTACCAATAAGGTAGAAAAGATTTCAAGAAAAGCTTATGCAATAGGTAGAAGTTGACTACCAAGAAGAATTGATGTGTGCCATAGAAGTTATCAGAAGAGAAAAGAAGAAAAACAAGAAACTACAAGAGAAACTATACAAGAAACAAGACATTCAAGAATTAGAACAAATGATCACAAATTTGAAGGTTCAAATAGAAGAAGATAAAATAATTGAAGAAGCACTCAAAGAACAACTAGAAGAAAATGACAAGATCATTGGAAATTTGGAAGCAGATATTGTCACATTAAGAAAGGATATTCAAAAGAAAAATAGTTCAACAGTTTTGGATGACATTATCAGCAGTCAAAATCTCATTTTGACAAGTCCGGACTTGGATACAATCAAACAGAAAAGGGATCAAGCTCCAAAACAATAGAGAAAGAAACATATCCAAAAATCCATGTAAAACAATCAAAGGGGATAGGAAGATATACAAGGAATATTACAGGGACACTCGTCCACCAAGAAGATTCGGATTTCAGAATCAATAACAGACAGATAGGCCTCAAGAAGAAGAAGGATTCATAAGAGCACCTCCTTTCATAAGATCTTTAACTCCCAAGTATCAAACTATATTTTTTGGTTTATGTTATGCATGTAATAATTTTGGACATAAAATTGTGAATTTCAGAGCTAACAAAAGGAACATAAACAACTTTGAAAGTCATACACAAAAGGTTTATCCAAGAAGGCCTAATGAAACACAAAGAAGAAGTTACAACAGTTTTGAATCTTTGAGCACTGAAGTGGAATGTTACAAATGTAACAACTTTTGACACATGGCCAAATATTGCAGAATGCCAGTCCCTCCTAGAGAACTGCAACAGAATAACAACAGTCACAGACACAAACCTCAGAAAAGGGCATGGATAAGAAAGAAGAATTAGTATAGCAATGAAGAATTCACACTCTCTCTACAAACTAAGAAGAAGAAACGTGGTTGGTATGTTGACAGTGGTTGTTCAAAACACATGACAGGTGATAGAGACAGGTTTCTTACATTAAGAAAAGAAAGAGATGAATCAGTCTCCTTTGGAAATGATGATTCAACTAAAATCATTGGAAAAGGAACGGTCAGAATTGGGATCAAGAATACAAAGGCAGAAAATGTTCTACTAGTAGAAGATATGAAACATAATCTTCTAAGTGTGAATCAAATGTGTGACCAAGGTCATAAAGTTACTTTCAATTCACAAAAGTGTGAGATAAGAAAAGAAGGTTCAGGAAGATTGATTGCTACAACTTCAAGAACTTCAAGCAACATATATATGTTAAGTGAAATTGGAAATGAAAAGTGTTGTCTAGGAAAGGAAGATGAAAGTTGGCTATGGCACAGAAGAATGGGTCAGGTACATTTTTATAACCTTGTCAAAGTTAGAAAAAGAGAAGCAGTCAAAGAAATGCCCCAGATCACGAAACCAACCAACACTTTATGCAAGCATTGTCAACAAGGAAAGGAAACAAAGACCAGGTTCAAATCAAAGGAATATTCAATGACAAGACCACTAGAAATTGCGCACATTGATCTAGTTGGACCAACTACAACAAAGGGTTTAAAAGGTGAGAAATACTTTATGTTATTAGTTGATGATTATACAAGAATGACTGCAGTTTGTTTTCTCAAGAATAAGTCAGAAGATTTTGAAAAATTTAAGATCTACAAGGAAATGGTTGAAAATGAAATGGATTCAAAAATCAAATGCTTGAGATCTGATAATGGAGGAGAGTTCACTTCAAAGGAATTTATGGACTACTGCAACAATCATGGAATAAAAAGACAATTCTTCGTTGCTAGGACAACTCAACAGAATGGAGTTGTTGAAAGAAAGAACAGGACAGTACAAGAAATGGCTCGAACAATGCTAATGGATTCCAAATTGACAGATATATTTTGGACATGGGCAATGCATACAACAGTTCACATTCAAAACAAAGTAATTATCTGAAACAACACTAACAAAACTCTCTACAAGCTATGGAAAGGAAGACCAGCAAATGTGAAGTACTTCGGAGTTTTTGGAAGCAAATGTTTTTGAGAAGATGGCAGAATGGGAAAGTTTGACTCTCGTGTGGACAAAGGAGTACTTGTTGGTTACTCAAGTACAAGGAAAGAATATAAGTGTTACAATCTGATATTGAACAAAGTTGTGGAAATAATCAACGTAACAATTAATGAAACAGGCAGACCAGAATCAAAGGAAGAAGAAAATGAATCAATGGAACAACCTTTCAAAAAGGAAGCAGAAGATGAAAAAGAAGTAGAAGATGAAAATGAAGAGAATCTAACATAAGTAGAAGAGCAAGTTCATCAAGTGTCTCCAAAGACAACTAGCAGACGAGTACAGAAGAATCATCCTTCAAATCAAATTATCATAAACAAAGATGTAGGAGTTTAGACTAGAATAAGAATCCGTTCACAAGAGCAAACACACCTAGCACTCTTATCTACAATTGAACCAAATTGTTTTGAAGAAGCCAGCAAGGATGAATTTTGGAATAAGGCCATGGATGAAGAATTGAATCAAATAGAGAAAAATGACACTTGGGAATTGGTTCCAAGACCAAAGAATAAGAATGTGATCGACACAAAATGGGTTTTCAGGAATAAATTGAATGAAGATGGACAGGTTACAAGGAACAAATCTAGGTTGGTATATAAAGGATATGCACAGATTGAAGGAATCGACTTTGAAGAGACCTTTTCCCCAGTTGTCTAAATGGAAGCAATCTGTTTTCTTTTAGCTGATGCATGCTCCAAAAATATTAAAGTGTATCAGATGGACGTAAAATCATGTTTTCTGAATGGGGAACTTGAAGAAGAAGTCTACATTGAAAAACTAGAAGGATTTCAATTGTCATAGAATGTAGATTATGTGAGAAAATTAAAGAAGGCCTTGTATGGTCTAAAACAGACTCCTAGAGCATAGTACTCTAGACTGGATAAATATCTACAACATGCAGGGTTCAAAAGAGGAAATGCAGACAACAACCTCTACATCAAGGTAAGTCAAGGTAATATTTTATTAATTGAAGTTTATGTTGATGATATTATTTTTGGTAGTGATGATGATAGGTTTAGCCAGAAATTTGCAAAGGATATGCAGAATGAATTTGAAATGTCATTACTTGGAGAACTATCCTTCTTTCTAGGACTTCAGATATGTCAAAGAAACCAAGGAATTTTTATTTCTCAAACCAAGTATATCAAATAAATGTTAAAGAGGTTCAGAATGGAAGATTGCAAACCAGTTATCACTCCTATGAAAACCAATTACAAGTTAAGAAAAGATGATGATTCAAAGTCTCCAGATCAGAGGCAATGCAGGTCAATGATTGGCAGCCTACTATATGTGACAGCATACAGACCAGATGTAATGCAGGCAATTGGACAGGTGGCAAGATTTCAAGCAGCACCAAAGGAATCACATGTATTAGCAGTGAAGAGAATTTTCATATATCTCAAAGGAACGGAAGAGTTTGGATTATGGTATCCAAAAGGAAAGGATATATCTCTTATTGCCTACACAGATGCAGATTGGGCAGGTTGTATTGATGACCGACGAAGCACCAGTGGAGCAGCTTTCTACTTGGGTGAGTGTTTAGTATCATGGATAAGCAAGAAACAATCATCAATATCTCTATCTACGGTCGAGGCAGAGTATATTGCAGCAGCAACATGGTGTATACAGGTTCTTTGGATGAAACAAACTTTGACAGATATACAGGTTGAGTATGATGATCCCATTCCAATCTATTGCAATAATACAAGTGTCATCAGTATCTCAAAGAACCCGATGATGCAATCCAATACAAAGCACATTCCAATCAAGTATCACTTTCTAAGGGAACAAGTTGTAGAAAAGAACATCAAAATTGAGTATGTGGGCACAAAAGAACAAGTGGCAAACATTTTTACAAAACCACTTCCATGATAAGCCTTTGAGTATCCTCGCCAGAGACTCAGAGTTTTTTCTACTCCAAAATGAATGCTTTTGAATACTTATCTTATATGTCTTATATGTACATGAGGAAGCACCATAAACAGGATAGTTCAGTCAGGGGGAGCAGCCCCGGATGGAAATATACTTTTTTCATTGATGATAAAGGGGGAGAGATTCATCCAATGCAGAGGATAGAGGCATGGTTCCAGGGGGAGAAATGCTCACAGAGATGAAGAGGACAGAGGCATGTTTCTAGGGGGAGTGTGAGTGATATGACTTCAATATTGCATGACATAATTTCAATTTTGCATCAGAGTGTTGTCATCAATGCCAAAGGGGGAGATTGTTGATTAAGGTTGGTTGTCATTGATGTCAACCCTTGAAGAAAGCCCGGCAGCACAAAGGTTTGGGTAATGGACCCAAGTTTGTTTGATGTAAAGATGACTCAGTATTTTCTTGTCATGGTTGATAATAAGTAGAAATTGATGAACTCCAAATTGGTCCCCTTATGGTGAAATCCCTCATGGGAAGATGCTTTGCGGATTGAGTTATCCTAGAAGTATGGTTAGAGAACCCATTATTATTTGTGGAATAATGATATGAAGGTTAGTGAATTTTTCAGTGAGACTATCCTAGATGGATAGTGTTTTTCATGCCATTTCCGGTGGTATGTGGAACATCACATAACTCCTCACGGTTAGAGAGTTATGGCCATGAGAAGTTGGAGAACCCAGGTTTGGGTAATGGAACCAAGTTTGTTTGATGGATAATGGTATGAGTTTTGATATATTTGTAGGTAATACTATTCTATATGGATATTATATGTCGTTCCATTTATGGTGGTATGTGGAACGTCACATAACGCCTCACGGTTTGAGAGTTATGGCCTTACGAAGTTGGAGGATCCTCATATGTCATCTAGAAGTCTCAAAAGGTCAAACTAGTCAAAGTGGTTTAAGAGATTTTAGAAGGCAAATAATAAAGTGAAGTGATGAGTGTACTATAATTCAAAGTGAATAGAAATGAATTATTTAAATAATAAATTTAAGGGAGAAATTAGAAGTGGGTTAACCCTAAAATAAGGAAAGTGGACAAAGTGACCTAGAAGATGTTTTTAAGGAAGCTACTTGGAGATTATAAATAAGAGGCAAGGCTCTCTCATTTTAGATCACACTTGAGAATATTGAATATCTATAGGTGTATGAGGTAACCAAAGGATATATAAACCGAATTTCTAAGGGAAGGTGAAGAAAAGAAGGCCGGAATTCAAGGAAAGATAAAAAAAAATTGATGATGTTTTCCAAGGTATGTTATTTACAGGTCATCTCACCATTTTTGCAATAACTTTTTTTCTAGAATGATTCAGACCATGAATTTGATATTCCATTGAGGAAAATATCCAAATATCTTTGGTAAAAAATCATATTTTGGGTCGTTGTATTTTTGGAGTTACACTCCATGGAAAATAGGGTTTGTGGTTAGTCCTGAAACTAGTCTAAAACAAGTGTTTCGGGTAAAAACGTCATAAATTCTTCATAACATATCCAAATTTTGTAAGACCAAATGTGTTGGTTATAGTACATTCTTTAGTATTATTTGTAACAGTTTTAGATCGATTCAAGAAATATTCTGTGTGGGGCATGCTCTACAAGATCGCTCTCTAGAATAATCCAGAATTCAGCAAGGTATGTCATTTTTGCTATAACTCATTTTATGAGAGGTTAAAAGTAGTGACACCTGGAGGAATTGCATAAAACACATTGAATAACATTGTGTATCAGTTTCAGATCTTTATTCATTACAGGTACAAAGTTATGATTATTTCAAGTTAAGGTTGTTGACTAATCCAAAACTAGTCATGTGAGACTAAAGAAAAGTTTGATGAAAATGTTAGTCTATTGTTGTTAAAGTTAAGGAAGGTATGTAGGTATGTGATCATACACACCAGGTCTATTACAGATTTATAAATCATACTTGGATGTTTAAATTGATGAGGGATTTAGGTTAAGGTACATGTTGTGTACATGGTTGAGACAAGTAGTTGATGAGTTGGCACATACATGAGGTGTATATTTGATGATGTTGGTACATATTGATGAGTCATAGTTGATGAGTAGTTGACACATGATTTATACATACTTGGTACATGGTCGTTTTCACTTGTTTATGGTACAGGTTGATTACAAGTTGTTTGGTACAGGTTGGTGCATGGTTGATGCACTTGTTTATGGTATAGGTTAATTGCAGGTTGAGGTACAGGTTGATGCATGGTTGATGTATGGTTCAGGTTTATTGGTACAAGTTTATAGTGGTATATCTCACAGTGATAGTGTGACAAGGGTTTCATCATTCTACTTATGCTTCAGGGTGGTTGGACAGGGCAAGGACACATGGTTGTAGCCACCTTTCGATTGTATCCGGAGAACATAGGGGGTTGTATCCTCCTTCTGGTTATAGCCAGAGAATTGGGGAGTTAGATATTCCCTCAGGTTGTAGCCTAAGAATCAAGGGGGTTGGAGCCTCCTTCCAGTTGCAGGTGGAAAACAAAGGAATTTGGTGCTTCCAATGAATGTAATTCTTCAAGACATATAAGGAAAAGCTTTATGTGGTTTTCTCCCGCTTTGGGTTTCCACGTAAAACAATGGTGTACTTTGTATGTGTATGATTTTTCATTTGTTCATTGCTCATTATTGGATGATAATTGTACATTGATATAATAGTTGGATTATTTGGTTTTAAAAGGATGATAATTTATCTATTACTAATTAACCCCCCCTCTCAGTAATCCAACATAAGTTTAATATATCCCTTTCATCTAAATAGGGGGTAAAGGAGAGAATACATTACATCACTTAGCCCTCCTTGATGGAAAATATTCCACACCAATAGACTTCCACAAACTGGTGAAGTTAAACTCTAGAAAAAAATTGGTGAATATGTCGACAAGATAATCTACTAAAAATACAAAGATTGGCACAAGTAGCTCCTAAATATGGAGTTTCCTAATATAGTGCAACCAAATTTCTATGTGCTTGGTCATCTAATGATCCATGTGATTACAAACAAGTTGAATGGTACTTTATTTGTCACAAAATATAGTGAGGTTCACCTGAACTTTCATCCAAGAAGAAAGAGGGTGCAAACTAGCTTGTAATCCTCCATCCCAAAGCGATGCAAGAGATCCAGTTTATACTGAGGTTGAGATAGTGAAATCCATTAAGGAGATTGGAAAACCTGAAGTCCCAAATAAAAATATGAAGCATGTCTAAATCATTCATCTCAAAGCAGTTTTAACGTTGTAGCTTCATTTCTTTGATCATGGATGATGAATGAGTATCAAGATGAGACAATCCATATAGAGCACAATGATGAGGGTTTGGACATGGTGAGGACGATTATAGAGATCATGTTCAACCTCAAAATGATTGAAGCCACAAATGAAAAAGAAGTTGTGGATATTCTCATACCAACCTTGAGGTGCTTGCTTAAACCCATAGATATTTCTTGAGTTTGCAAACTAATGGTGTAGGCCCATCTTCCATAAATTGTGGTGAATGTTGCATATAAACTTCCTCCTGAAGGTCTCCATGGATAGGCACTTTTGATATCGATTTTGTGAACATCCCAATTCAATGAAGTAGTTATAGATAGTATCATTGAATTTAGTCCATTTTAGCAACTAGAGAAAAAGTCTTAGAGTAGTCAATACCATAGATGAAATATTCATAATTGACAATTAATCAACAAGGGTCTCGAAAAAAATTATATTAGCAACAATAAAAAATAATTGAGAAAAATCAGCAAGCATGAAAAACACAAAAATATTTGGTTTTTTTTTCAAATTTTTTAAATATAAACCAACAACACCATCAAATAATCACATTGCCGCGTAAATATGAAAAAAACACTAATATACAATATGTTTAGGATTCCAAATGCTACATCAAAGTCGATATTGAATCTTGATAGTTGTCCAATCAAGGACACAAAACTGAATAACCAATACAAAATGTATATATATATATATATATATATATATATATATATATATATATATATATATATATATATATATATATATATATATATATATATACAAAAGGTATCTTATGATCAATCATCTACAAAGATCAATCTAACAACTAGGTATCAATTCCCTCTTCCCGTTTTATCGAAAAAGGTAAGAGCCCCTCTACCACCAAAGGGTCCCTACAACATCAATCTAATGTCCATTGGTGGGTTCCTGAGTATGAATCTATGTATAGATTAGTGATGAAGTTGTCTCATAAACCTCCTCAATCCTACTAGACCAACTCCTCCCCCCTAACAAGGAGGGATCATCCAAATCCTCCCTTCCCAAATGCACATGCTCAAGTTGCTCCTCCCCTACCTCTAACTATGAAGGTGCCTCCTCCACAATAGATCTCTCAAACTCCATCCTCCACTCAATGATGTTGTTAATATTTTCTAAGGAAATCGATGTCAGGGGGGTGCTCAATCTCCTTCACCCACAATCGATTATTGTAAAGGACATAAACCAAATTAGACAGGTGTTGATACTCTAACATGTAAGAGGGTCATAATAAATTTAATGAGTCTTGACTCTTGAAGGTCATAACAAAAGTTAGAGGGTCATAAATTTGGACACCCTTGCATGAATTTGGAAAAAATTGAAGTGTTGTGTCGCTTAACACATACATGAAAAATGAAAACTATGCACAGTAATCAATCCCTTCCGTACTCTAAGAAAAAATCTTCAATGACGATGAAAACAATTATTTGGCTCTCTCCAAATTGATGCTTAGCTCTCTCTAGCTCCTTAGCTTTCAAATGAATGGATAGGCAAAATAATAACCCAAAAAAATATGGTTGTTCACCTTTATTGGTGTTTTTCCATGCAACAACAATTAGTTCCCATCGATTCATACTTAAATTGAATTAATCCCAATTTTTTGAAATCTAGAAATAATCGTAATTATTACAGGGTGACTAATCATAATGAATGATTGATTTTTCATCTATGGTTGATGCCCTCCTTGTTAATGTTTATGCCATTATTATATTTCTTTGCATTTCATTAGATAAGAGCATAATAAGAACAAGATCACTGAGAAATACACATTCACAAGAGACACAGCATTTATCCTGGGAAACCCTCTAGGGGAAGAAATCCCAGCAAAAACTTCCTTATCATAAATAGCTTGTACAATGTTCAAGAGATAACTCAAACCAATACAGAAAGTCCTCCCCAAGAGATGCGCCACTCTTCTTCTCCTCTCCCCAACTTCTAATTGCAGCTTGTCTCATAAGAGAATGAGCAAGTGAGTGTGTCTTAGAAGTGAGGCGCTAGCCTCTTATTTATATCAATCTGGCACATGTGAAGAGTCACCATCTGGCAGGGCCGACCTCTCACTCTGGGTGGGTAAACCCACCTTTAATTAATTCTGGGCCTTCCATTATAACTGTTGGGGCCGACTTCTTATTCTGCACTTTGTAATTGTTCGATGACCAATCCGCAAAAGGGGATTTGGTCCTTATACAATTACCGACATGATTAATCCTCAATGGGGATTAATATAATAACAATAATAATAATAATAATAATGACATGATTAATCCACAATGGGGATTTAATCCAATAATAATAATGACATGATTAATCCACAATGGGGATTTAATCCAATAACAAAATAATAATAAGAATGCTCTTCGCAGTTACATTATTT
>ML817202.1:15082-49938 GCA_009831015.1 Picea engelmannii | reverse complement strand
TTTATGATTTCTTCTTTAGCACATTGCCTTCTGCAACCTTCGTTATAGCTTCCTCATGTGACCTGGAGCAAGGTCAACAAAACAACAAGCAAGAATAATATCCTTCTTGATAATATAAAGCAATAGCATGAACAATCATCACAATAGCTCCTTTAGATCTTATTACTTATAATTTATCAAAGATTAAAGGTAAGGAATACAATACGAAATGAGGTCAACACTCTCATAGTGTTGTGACCAAGCATTCTTCCATGGTAACCTGGAACTAACACACAAGGTTTCTCCTTTGAATCTTGATTAATCAAACCTGGAGCCTTGTCCTCAAGAGTGAGTGCTTGTTTTTCTTCCATGTCTCCTTCACTCAAGTGACAAGTGCTTTCTTCAACCTATCTTTTGTGCTAAGACAATACGCTATCTTGACAAAAGGTTAGGTTAGAGGATAAGCTCTATGATCAACTTTCAATCCTTCTAATAATTTGATCATAGCTTCAATATGCAACACTGATTAAGATAATGACATAAAAAATAGATGCATATTAGAATAATCACACCTGGGATGCATCAATCCTCTGAATGTGTTGGATCTTGAGATCCTTCTAGATCTATGGAAAAATATCCCTTCTCCTGCAAATACTCTTTAGGGTTTAACCATTAACCATATGTGAGTACATACCTCGGATAGCATTTGCAGGTAGTGGCTCCATCTGGTAGCAGCGGTAATCATTACCAAAAACTTCAAGAGTGATTGCAACTGGTTCTATGGTTGCAACTGCAACTGCAATAGGTACTGCAACTGCAACTGGTTCTGAGACTGCAACTTAGGGTTTTATGAGGAAACCCTAATTTTTCAAACTTCAAATTTTGAAATTTTGATCCAGGGGATAGATGCGCTGAGCTAAGGCGAGTTAGCTGGTGCAGTCAGATTTTCGAAAATCCAACTTTTACCCCTTCAAATCTGATCTGCGGATTTCTGGACTAGTGCTTCTGGTTTTCTAGTACTTTTGGTACTTCTGGTACTCTGGTACTTATGGTACTCTGGTTTTCTGGTTTTCTGGTACTTTGTGAAACTAGGGTTTCACTTTTCGGAAGATCTAGCCACTGAAAAGGTGCGCTCTAGGTGCAAAAATGATCCTTGGGGGAGGCACAACTTTCTAGGAGGTTAGGGAGCTGAAAATACTCACTTTTTCAAAACCCTAATTTTGGGGTACGGTAACAGTGACGTTTTTCCTCTTGCAAATAATGATTTCTTCAGGTTGGCTCTGATACCATGTTAATGTTTATGCCATTATTATAGTTCTTTGCATTTCATTAGATAAGAGCATAATAAGAACAAGATCACTGAGAAATACACATTCACAGGAGACACAGCATTTATCCTGGGAAACCCTCTAGGGGAAGAAAACACAGCAAAAACTTCCTTATCATAAATATCTTGTACAATGTTCAAGAGATAACTCAAACCAATACAAAAAGTCCTCCCCAAGAGATGCGCCACTCTTCTTCTCCTCTCTCCAACTTCTAATTGCAGCTTGCCTCATAAGAGAATGAGCAAGTGAGTGTGTCTTAGAAGTGAGGCGCTAGCCTCTTATTTATATCAATCTGGCACGTGTGAAGAGTCACCATCTGGCAGGGCCGACCTCTCACTCTGGGTGGGTAAACCCACCTTTAATTAATTCAGGGCCTTCCATTATAATTGTTGGGGCCGACTTCTTATTCTGCACTTTGTAATTGTTCGATGACCAATCTGCAAAAGGGGATTTGGTCCTTATACAATTACCGACATTATTAATCCTCAATGGGGATTAATCTAATAACAATAATAATAATAATGACATGATTAATCCACAATGGGGATTTAATCCAATAATAATAATGACATGATTAATCCACAATGGGGATTTAATCCAATAACAAAATAATAATAAGAATGCTCTTCGCAGTTACATTATTTCAACACTCCTTCTATGAAAAAACCTTAGAACCTAATCATTATATATGTTTGTCAACTTGTCCATAGACATCATACTTGGTCTTGTAGACCCCTTTGCAACCAACAATATTCTTACTCTTTTGTAAGGGAACCAATTCCCAAGTCTAATTCTTGATCAAAGCATCATATTCAACGAACATAGCGACCTTTCATTTTGAAGAATCTTTGGCTTGATTATAAGTGGTTGGATCCTCTTCAACCTTGGTGAGAAGGACACATGGTCAATGTCCCATTTCTCTTTCATGTGGAAGAAGATTAAAAAAGTCCATAAGAGTGGATATGACCCACTTGGGCATAGGTCATGACCTAGCTAGAGAAAGAGGAGTTGGAGCATGGGAACAAGACAGGATGTCATCATGAAGTTGCTTAGCTAGAGGGATTCTAAATGGAGCATCTTTGAAAGAAGGTAAGACTTCAACAAAATGAGGTCCAGACGAGTCATCAATATTAGTTTGTCAAGTCACTATAGGAGTGTTGAGGAAACATGCATGGAATGAGGATTACCATCAAAATGTGAACAAGAGAGTTCCACTGATTAGGTCCATCTTATCATAAAATAGAAAAAGTGATTAATATCACAATAATTAATGGTATGATAAGGTTGGCTCCTTTCCCATATGAAGATTAAGCCCAAAAGTATAACATTTGGAAATTGTGGATGATATTTATTATGATCGAATATCTAGGATACATGGAGTGCCACTGAAACAAATCTATCAAATATTGCTTATGGAAAAAGTTGTATGTGGGTTATGAAAATCAACTTCACAACCACAATGTAAACCATATTTATTTTTGATGTCATCTTTGGGTTGGATTCTCATGAGAAGGGGGGCAGACATTGGATAAACGTTTCAAAATTCAAAGTTCAAGTTTGTAGGCAACTTGACAATGACTATCAAGAGAAGTACTTTGTTAATTCCAACATAGATCAATCTTAACTATGGATCTATTAAGCACCGAGAGGGATCAAAAAACAATTGAGATGATCTCTTAGTGCTTAAAAGATCCCAAGTTAAGATGGATCTCTCTCTCTCTCTCTCTCTCTCTCTCTCTCTCTCNTATATATATATATATATATATATATATATATATATATGCTTGGTGACAAGTGGCATGCAACTCACCCTTGATATTGTGGGTTGATAAGAAATGACTTCCAATAGTTCATATGATTTAATTTTTATAGTGGTATTTTTATGTATACACATATTTATGAATCTATTATTTAGAGCACATTAAAGTTATTATATTTTTAGTTTTCTATAATATTTTATATTGGGTCGACATATGTTGACATCAACGTTATAGACATGGGATGGATTTTACAATCTCTTCATAATTGGTTGTAGAATGCACCGAGCCTCGGTGCAATTAGGATGTTGGAATTTTTTTCGTTGGAAGTGCTTTCATAAACACACTATGTGGGTCTGCACTGCATTTCACGGGATTTCTTCATCTAGGATGCTAGGCTTGAGGAGTATCTATTCTTCCAAATTCACGCATGACTTGTACCCAACCTCATCCCTTTTTAATATGCCATTCGAGTGAGGAAAAGAACAACAAGAATGAAACCCTAGTTGATGGCTCTTGTCAACCTCACTAGTGAACTAATGCCATGTTGACAGCATGCTTCATTTTCGTGAAATTTCTCATTTTCAAGGAATGATGCATATACATGCTTGATTTAACAAGCAACTAGTGTAATCCACCACAATTTAGGAAAACAAGAATCCCCCTCTCTTTCTAACGTTCATATCTACAATAGTACTACCAAAATTATCTAATTTTCAAACAAAGAAACCCCAGATAGATCTTTCCTTAAAACACACTACCAAAAATATGATCTATTAAATCTTCAAGTTTATTCCCACTAGCTTTAGAACTACATTAATATTCCTTGAGGGTGAACGAAATTTTATGATTCTTTCCAAGAAAAATAGTAACTCAATTGTCTTTTCCTTTCATATCAACTTCAGGTGACCTATTGTTGTTGATTAAAGTAAGTTAGGTTATAAATACCATATACCCCAGTCCATTTACACTCAAGCCAACAACTTTTCAAACTCCACATTCCATTTTCTCAAAGTCCATACCTAGCAAATCCCACACTTAATTGAATTCCAGTCTAATAAGACAAGACATTTCAAGTGTACAAAAGAAAAATACAGTTTTCCCTCATATGTAAAACCCTTCTCAATTTTCCATAATAAATTACAAAATCATCAGTAGATTTGATCCTATGAAAAGAGCAAATGAAAAAAATTGAAAAGAACAAAACAAACAAAACTACAATGGCGGAGCTATGAATTCCAAGGAACGTGTCTTTGGCACACATAAAGATGATGGTACTTCAACACCAAAACAGAGAACTGCTAGAGATTTTATAAGGCAGAGGTAAGATGGAAATTAAGCGTGGACATACCAACACAAAAAATATTTAAAGGCTATAAGCATGCTCAAAGCATGAGATGTTGAAAATTATCATAAGCACCCGTAGAATATACAAGTTCATCTTCTATCAAGACCATCAGGAAAAACCACAAATGTCTAACCAATAAGGCCTTAAAATATCTCAGTTCGGCCTATAGAAATTAGCCAAAACGATGCAATCATTCAGCTCCCTCTTTGTCAAAATGCTCTGCCATAGGTGGGTTCATATTGGGAGTTGTTCACAAAACTTTAGTTTGGGGGTAAACAGAAAGAGGCCACCAAAATAAATGAAAATTGATATGAAGCATTAAGTATTAATATTAATATGTGTTAATCTCAATAATAGTTATCTAAATTTTATTAACATGTAACACTATTCATAAGTATGTGGAAACCAAAAGACAATCTACTAACTTCTCATGCTAATGAAAATGTCTCATTTTCAAAAAAAAAATGGAATTAGGTAAATTATAAATTTATATCGTCTATAATACAATTTTAGAGATCACAGAAAATCTCAAGATAACGGTCTAAAGTTGTTAAAATTGTAGTTTTGAAGTATAGAAATTGCAACAATTGAATTTAGGCCAAATTCATATCAGAAAATTATAAAAAAAAAAAAAAAAGAGGGTTGTTTTAGTTGCAGTTTCGACGACACAGTAAAATATGACACAAAAAATGCAAGCAAATTAGTTACTAGAGTAGTACCAAAGTGTGAGAGGTTGTTAGTACTACAAATAATGTTGGAAAACCTTTTGGTTCGAGCAATACCTTATAAATTATCTTCATCTCACAATTATTATGTATGCAGAATTATGTACAACACACACACCTAATGACAAAGTTATAACACACACACACACACAAAAATGAGAACAGTATTAATGTGGAATTATATTCTAAAGCCTAGAGAAACCTAATGAAGTCTTTTATGCATTATTTTAAAATTGTAGGATTGTCCAATCCCCCACCATCCTTGTTGTTTATTTGTTTGACAACCTTTTTTTTTGTCCATTTTTTATATCCTTGGACCACAAGGAGCCTTGATTGTCAATCCCCTATGTGTGACCATTTGACCTTGATAAGTTCATTTCCTTTCACATTTTTTGTCATGCCTCATATTCCTACTACTTGCCCCCGTGAGCAAAAAATGATGTTTGGACTATAACCCTATTGGTGATCCAAGTGCATAACTCACTAAATTTGAGGGAATGGAAGACAAAATGGTGGCTTACCCATTTCTATTTTATTCCCATAAGGAAAAATTTGCAAAAGAGTTTTTTAACTCTGATTAAGGAGATGAAGAAGTGCAATGCAGTTTCTCAAAGAAGGTGATAGAAGAACAATGTGATGGAGAAGAGAAAATTGTGTGAGAGAAAGAGATACCTAACATGGTGAAATTAGACTTGATTATAGGATCTATGTTGCCAAATCAAGATGCACATGTTTGGATTATGACCCCATTAGTGATTCAGGTGCATAACTCACCAACTTTGAGGGAATGAAAGACAAAATGGTGGTTTTCCCAAATTTATTTTATGTCCACAAGGAAAAATTTGCAAAAGAATTTTTTAACTATAGTCAAGGAGATGAAGAAGTGCAATGCAATTTATCAAAGAAGTTGATAGAAGAACAATGTGATGGAGGAGAGAGAAGCATACGAGAGAAAGAGATACCTAACATGGTGAAGATAGACTTGATTATAGGAGCTATGTTATCAAATCAATATGCACATATTTGGATGAAACTAATAGAGAGTGCAAATTTGAATAGACAAGTTGATGAATTGTTATCAATGGGATTGATCATTTAGAGTAGGAGTCTGTGTGCAGTTCCAACGTTGTTGACACCAAAGAAACATGGTAGGTGGAGAATGTACACTAACATGAGAGCATTGAATAAGATTATTGTGAAGTACAAATCCATATTTCCAAGAATGGATTATTTGTTGGACAATTTGAGTGGCACAAAATATTTCACCAAGATTGATTGAAAATTTGATGTCACCAAATAAGAATTGGAGAAAGAAATGAGTGAATACAACATTGAAAAAAAAGAATGGGTTGTGTGGATGATTGGATATATGTCTTTTTTCTTACTAACATGTCAAGTAAATTTATGAGGTTAATGACTGAAGCATTGTGACCATACTTATGTAAATTTGTCGTTATGTACTTGGATAATATTTTGACTTTTAGTGGTAGAAGGGTGAACCGATGCAACACATAATAAATTTTGTGTTGGGAGACTTGAATAGAGAAAACTTGCACATTAATTTGAATAAGTGATAGTTCTTGAAATAAGTGTTAGGATACTTAGTATTTGCTATCTCTTGGGAAGGATTGAGTATGGACCCTAAGAAGGCAAAGGATAAACTGGAGCGACTAGTACCTTGCAATGTGTATTAATTATTCAAGGGTCCATACTCAATCCTTGCCAAGAGATCGCAAGTATAAAGTCCAACAACATTGATATAGGGTTCCTACTTTGTTCTAGGATGACAATCAAATCTAGCTTCATTTTCCAAAGTAATGCTTTAAAGGCTAGCAACGTCACAAGCTCTAGCATCTTCACTATAGTCCCTATACCATTCTTCAACAAGTGGGACATAATGCATTTAAGTTGGACCTCCCAGCACAACTAGGCACCCGTCATGTCATTCTTGTGAACAATATGAAGTTGTATGAACCTCCTCAATTGAAATAGGAAGTTTGTGTCACACATGTCACTCACAATATTCATGATTCTCATAATCCATTACAAGAAGATATGGTGCTAGAAGTGCACACTCATTCATTGCGGCATGGCCCTAAGATCTTTTATGTAGTGGGACAACATGGCCCTAAGATTTTTTATCTAGTGGGACAGCATGGCCATCACTCGACACAAGCCAAGTGGTTCATTGTTAATGAGTTTCAAACTCAATTCCTGCATTTGTATGAGAAAGTGACGACACTTTCAGCTTAACCAGGGGGAGTTGATATGATCTAGGAAGTAGTGCAAGTGTTCAATATCAATATAGTTGTCCTCTTTTATTATTATTATTTCTAACACTTAATATCGTAATTGTTAGAAAATAGTGGAGGTTCTAAAAATTACATAAAAGACTCTTAATGTGCTTAGTCAACTTCAACTTTGATTAAAATATTTTTAATATAAAAGTAATGAGAAATTAAAAGCTATGAGTTAATTTTTGACCTAATTATTATATCTCTGTATTTTTTTTTTTGGAAGATTGTATACTTTTGTTTACTATAGGCATGTGAGGGCATTCTCCACATCCCTAGAATTTGGTGGAGAATCTTGTAAGTAATAGGGTGTGATGGATGTCATTTAATTTTCTTTGTGATAATAATCAATGTTAGTTATATAGGAGTAAGTGGTTTATTAATCATCATAGTGAACATATAATCAATTTTGATTATTATTATTTTCAATTAATTGTAATGAAAAAAATAGAGAGACATTTTTTACTAACAATTCTATGGTCAGTTTTTTTGACAAGCAATTTCATTGTTGATTATTTTTAGTTTTATAAATGTTTTTTCATCTCATCAAAATTTCTTTGGAAATATTGTGATATAAAATGACTAATAAAATTATTAAAAAAAAATCAAAATTTAAATTTTGTAATTTTAAAATTGGTTAAAATTAAAATAAACTTTTAAATTTTTAATTTTTATTTTAATCATAAGTCTGGTTTAATTAACAGAAATAATTGAATAATTCCATGCACAACGCAGCAAACATTGATTTCTTCTCCAAGTTGCTCTCTTCATGAAACCGTCAGTTGGAGCACAAGGAAACAAATAATATTTTGTTGATATCCATCTGCCTCTCTTCATGAAACTGTCACCGTCAATCGGAGCACAACGCAACAAATAATTGACAGTACAAGGTATATAACATAGTTCATGGTATAAGGTTAATGACGGAAGCATTGTGAACTTACTTATGTAAAATTGTTGTTATCTACTTGGATAATATTTTGACTTTTAATGGTAGAAGGGTTAACTGATGCAACAAATCATATTTGTGTTGGAAGACTTGAATAGCGGAAACTTGCGTGTTAATTTGAAGAAGTGATAGTGCTTCAAATAAGTGTTATGATACTTAGGAGTTCTTATCTCTTGGAAAGGATTGAGTATGGACCCTAAGAAGGTGGATAGACTGGAGCAACTAATACCTTGCAATGTGTAAAACGTAAGGAGTTTCCATGGCATTACAAACATTTATAAGAATTTTATTTGTGGTTTCAATGGAATTTATGCACCCATGATAGAGTGCATGAAGAAAAATGGATTTTAGTGGAGTAGTTGAGCACAAAGAGTTTTGAGATGTTGAAAGCTAAGATTAGAGAGGCATTGTTGTTGTCATTTCCAAAATTTGACCAGGTATTTCAAGTGGAATGTAGTGGTGTGTTTATTGGCACAATGTTGGGACAGGAAGGAAGACAAATAACATTTCAATGAGATGCTAAAGGAGGTGAGGAATAGGTATTCCACATAAAGTTTAGAATCTTATGTTGGGATAAAGTATTGGAGCATTGGATACATTATTTTTCCAAAGGAATTTGAGTTGTTCATGGATCATTAAGCTATGAGGTTTATTAGTAGTAACACTAAGTTGAATTTGAAGCATATGAGATGGCTAGAGTTTCTTCAAAGTTACAATTTTGTGTTGAAGCATAAGTTAGGAAAATAGAAAAAGGAAATTGATGATTTCAATAGAAGAACAATTATGTTGAATACAATGAATGATGTGTTTGTAGCATTTGAGCACATAAAGGAGTTATACACACATGATAAGACTTTACACAAATTGTGAAGTGATGTTGAAATCCAATTGTGTAGGACAAGAGCACAAAGTTGGAATATTTCCTTTCAGGATGATATTTGCTCAAAGGTAAGAAGTTGTGTATTCCTAAATGTTCATTGCATGAGATTTTAATCAAGCAGATGCATGTTGGTGGATTAACAAGTCACTTTGGTAAAGATAAAATCAAAAGCTTACTTATTCATGGTTATGTTGAGAGATGTTGAGTTTTCTAGATGATGTTGACAGAGTAGGGGATCCCCCTTTTTCTAAAAAAATATATGTTAATTTTATCTTCACAAGTGAATTTCTTGAGTTATGTTTCCTTTGATGAATGTCTTCTGAATTGCATGAGAATTGAGGGCACTAATCAATTGTTTTGACATGTGCATGAGAATTGAGGGCACTAATCAATTGTTTTTTAATTGTTTTTTCATGATTAGTTGCATTTGAGAATATTTTACGTGACAAATCCATTTTCTTGGTTTAAACATTTTTAGATTGTGAATACACCTTGCTTCTGTGACCTTGCCTTTACATGAGAATGTCTTGTCTTATTGGTGCCTTTTGATTGGTTATTGACTTAGGTGATCTTAAAGTTTAGCGTTTTTTCATGTCTTTGTGCATAGGTGTTCATGCCTTGTTCCCACAGGTGACAATGAAATGCAATTTAAGATCATAGCCTTGCAACAAATGGTGCAAGATGAGTTGAGAATGCAGGTATCTGGTTAATAAGAAGGAAAGAGAAAAGTGTCACACACACAAGAATGGCATAAGGCTATGACAAACAAAGTACTAAAACATATGGTAGTGACATCAAGATGCATCTAACAAAGAAATATCATAACTAATTTGCATGCATGGTTGTGTCATAGAATTCATGGTATCAGTGTCAAAAACACAAAGACAAGCATGGTGGGAATGGCATGCAAAAGTGGCATAATCAAGGAAATGATTGATACTATGTGCATGATCATGTTTTCTAGCATCTTGTAAGGTCGTTATATACATTCCCAAACACTAGAAGGATCTTGAATGAGTTTTGATTCAAAGTGATTATTTTATCATGTGTTTCCCCATAGGTGCATTTGGTGCCTGGAGACCTCCTTCATAGTTTAAAGTATGATTCACGGATCAATATCTCATTATTCTCTTGACCTAGGTCAAATACCAAATGAGAAGGATAAAAGACTCATAGAGAAACTTTGATTCTGACAAGTTTACTATCTGGAGGAGATGTGTACTTTACCCTCCAACACACTTTGCATTCATTTTTGGCTATCCGTCAAGTTTAATTTTTGAATACTCAAAGGAGCTACTTGGGTATTTTTGGAGCATACGGACTCAAATAAATCAACAAAATTCGATTTTGAGGATCATAGCTATGAAAACGTGATTAAAAGATATTCCCACAAGTAAGGTAGTTTAAGCTTCTTGGTTTATGAAAGTTGACAAGACAAAAATGAAATGCACCTCTCGGTCACTCGTTGGAAAGGTATGGTGTTGTTTACACTCAACAACAAGCATTTCAACAATCAGAGTTCAGACAAAGAAGTTGTGGTTTAATTAAGGCGAAAAATCAAGGGACTTTGTTAAACATCCTTCAAGGTTGTTTTTTATCTTGATCTTACTTGTAAAACTATGTGATGTTGCAAGGTTGCAACAACTACATTTTTATTCTTGTTTCGAAGCCATTGGAGCCCAAATAACTCTCCATAAAAGATGAAATCACTCACTTGGGAATTTTGTTAGCCTCCTAAGCTAGTGATTTTCCTCATGAGGGAAAAGCATTGAGTATGGAGGCCATCAAGCCTCTAAGGTGAACAATTGGGTCTTGATGTTGGAGGTGGGTGAAATTTACCAATCCACATGAAGAAAAAAACCAAAACATTACTATTTTCATACAACTAATCTAAGGAAAAGAAAATCGTTGGCTTGGGAAGCTAGTAGGCCTTTGAGGGTAGTGATTGAGTCCTCAAGCCTCAAGGTCAATGATTTGCCCCAAAAGGAAAATTACTCAACTTGGAGTGTTGTCCGACCTTTGTAACGAGCGATTAAACCCATTGACCATCAAACTTACTATGAACCATTGGGCCTTTTATGTTCAATGTTGCCTCTCTTGTCCTCATTTTTCATTCCCTGCAGTGTAGTATCCTCTTCTTCCTCGGTTGGTTGTCCTCTCCATTCTCCATTGTGAGCATGATATCTTCTACAACCATTTCAGAAAGCAAAAAAATTTACCCTTCTTTCAAGTGTTGCAAATCACTGGAGGACATGAGGAGCAACATATCATCTTCAAAAATTGACTTACAGAGTCATAGGGTTGCCGAGTCAATGTTCTATAGTTTAATGGAACCCCGCAACTCAATGTTTGAAAAGGGGATTGAGAAACCCCTTAGACAATGTGTTTCCAATCTTTAAGTAAAAGTATTGAACATATCGGTGTCTGGAGCTTCTCTTTGGCCATGAAAATTGATTTGTCATTTCTACGGTTGCCGAATGAATGTTGACCATCGAAAAAATTGAGCAGCAAGCACATCTCATTGCGTGTTGGGTCATTAGGCATTGTTAGAGGAGGAAAAATCAAGTCTTGGTATCCATTGCCAGTGGCAAGAAGAATTCTCCTTTGCTAACACTTTCATTTATTTTGGCTCATAGATTTCTTCTTATGTAGTTTAATGGTGGCAAATCGAGTCTCTTCAACACATTTTTACTGGATAATCCCTCCAATACCTTGATATTCTTTATGAATCTCATTAGAAGAACCATTTGTGAAACAAACATGCAAAACCATTCATTAATTATTCTTTCCATATGAATGCTTGATCTCTTACCAAAGTTTCTGTTGTAATTTTTTATAAAGAGATTGGAGTAAGAGCCTTGAAAGTGTCTCTTCCACTTGAATGTATTCATTTCATGGGGTTGTAAAGAAAAACACCGAGCAAATAACTTTCAAGAAGAATGACATTGCTTTTATACTCTCATTCATGAAGTGAAAGACAAAGACAAGGCAACAAACTTCCAGAAGATGGAAATGGCTCATCCGTCATTCCTTTTAACATCCTCGTTACCATGGGTTGAATGCAAAAAGGCCTGAGAAATATTGCAGCGATATATAACATGCTTTGCAAGGTGGAAATCTAGAGCCATTTGTGATAGACTACCATCAAAATCTCATGTGCATTATGGTAAAACTCTTAAGAGTTTTCCATTCAAATACTTGATGGCATTGCTTTAAAGAAGTTTGTTTAATGCATAAATTTTTATGGTTGTCCTTGAATGTTGATTGAATTAATGACATGGTTATAACTCTCATTTGTGGATAAATTTTCAAAAAAGAGCATGAGGAAAGTCTTTGATGTGAAAGCCACTGAAAGATTCATATTTGTTATGAAGAGTTGGATCCATAGAAGCTCGTTAACAACCACTCTCTCACACGCTTATACTTCTTGAATCTCTCAACAGAGCTTGTTGCATCACTCTTCATTGTGCATATTATTTGAGAAATCATGTTAGTAATGGTAAATGAAACTATTGGTATCATAAAACTTTTGCAATGAACGTTTGAATGGGGTTTTTCTTGTGGTATTATGTAGCTTTTCAACAAGAGGGAAAAGAGAGCTCTCCAGATCGGAGATGCCGTGAGAAGGAAATCTTTCAAATTCATGTATCAAGTCTCTTTGATACATATTTTTACCACTTGTAGGAAGGCATCAAACTCAAATCGCAAATGTTAAAGTGCTGATTTAAAGCAAGGCAAGGACTACACTTGTATGCAAGTTCAAAGAGGACATCAAAGGTGAAGTTCGATAATCAAAGAATGGAAGGAAGACCGAGCTACCTCCATCCAAGAAGAATAACAAAGAGGATGAATGTACAAGTTCCAAGGCAAAGAGGACACGAGGCCTATGTTTTGCAAGCTATCAATTGTGTTGTATGAGGCAAACTAGTGCCCAAACCCATTGTTAGGTTCGTAAGCATTAGAAGACAAACTTTCAGTGAAAATGCACATGGATGGAGAACATTGTATTTTTAGAACAATTTTATTGTCAATATATCTTAATAATCATATTTGGGACGAAGACAAAAGTTTGTAAAGCAAATAGGCCAAGTAGGATAGGAAGGCCAAGAGTCATTTAGGAAGGTCATAAATCAAGCAAGCAAAAGACCAAGAGTCGTAGGACTTTCTATAAATGAAACTTTTGCACTCTTGCAAATGGTTTTCATTTGGCATTGTAAGTTATCTTCATATGTTGAATAGAGAACAATATTAGCTTGTGCTCTTATACTCTTGCAACTTGTGGATGGTTGTGGACTATTATCTCCATTCCTAGTCTTTCTTGAAGTTTGTAGGGATGGATGTTGTTGTTGATATTATGGTAGCTTCGGGAGGTATCAAACTCCATTGTGACCCCTTTGACGAGATTAGAATATTTCGGAAGCGAGAAAAGAAATGAATGTAACCCTAGAAGAGATGTCGACTGAGAGAGATAATTAATATGAATTAATTAGTACCCAGAATGAGAAGTCAGCCCAGGTAGCCTGCTAGAGCCAGTATAAATGCAGGGTGTCAGTTCTCATTTTACATAAAGTTCTCAGAATTACAGAGAGACACTTGTGCGCACTGCAATCTGGCAGTCTTGTGCGCAAGTTCTGGAGAAGGTGTTGCCGCCAGTTTTGAAGCCTATTGATTCTATCTTTTGGGTTGGACTCTCTGATCAATTTTGGTTACTTCTTGCTTGGTGCATTAGCCTTGCTTGGCTATTGGATTGCTACTGGGATTCTTCTCTCTATCAAGGTCAAGGTGCTCGGAGGGTGGCTTCGGCCTATAGTTGGGTGACAATAGTGATATTGTTTATGGTAAAACGAGCACATTCTAACAAGTTACAAGCCCACACCTCCTTCATTCAGTCTAATCGTTGGAAGGAAGCGTAGCCATTAGGATACTAAGCTCATTGAAGAACTACCACTACGGTTTACTAGCAGGAGCAGCTTCCAAGACACTACCGCTAGGGTTACTAGCAGGAGCAGTTGCAGAAACCCTAAACCCCAATCCAATACCTTGTGATGGAACATCTCACTCAAGAAGAATTTTTTTCAAGTGTGCCCTAGTCCAGCGCACCTCTTGGCACTCAGAAGGCAGAAACATCAAGTTTGAAGTTTTGGATCAAGGCATGACCAGTCACTAGTCAACCGAAGTCGTGAGCGGAAAGACTAGTCATCTACACTACTTAGCACTCACAGGAACGATTGAAGATGGCATGTGGATAACTGATAGTGGAGCTTCTAAGCATATGACGGGAGATCAAACCGGACTCTTAAATCTAAATGAGAAGAAGACATCGTACAAGGTAGAGCTTGGATACAAAAACACTTACCCAGTCGAAGGATCTGGACAAGCCTCCATCAAGTTGAAAACAGGTAACAATGTTCATTTGAGCAATGTCTTATATGTACCTGGTTTAGAAAAGAATCTTGTATCCATATCTTGCCTAGAAGACAAAGGAAACATAATAGCTTTCGCAGATGGAAAGGTGTTATCTTGGCATAAAGACTCCAGCATAGAGAACGCTAGGGTTATTGGAACCCGTGAAAGAAATCTATACAGACTACTTGAACAAAATGAAGAGGCTCTCGTACATGATGAAGTCAATCCCAATGAACTTTGGCATAGAAGGTGTGCTCATGTCAACTATCAAGCATTACCTTTTCTCAAAAAGATGGTTGAAGGAATACCAGAATTGTAGTGTACACAAGAAGGAATTTGCAAAGGATGTGCTCTTGGAAAGAATATCAAGAAACCATTCCCAAGAAGCAACAATAGATCTAAAGAGATTCTAGATCTAATACACTCAGATGTTTGTGGTCCAATGCCACTCAAATCTCTAGGAGGTTCTCTTTACTACGTAATCTTCATAGATGATTACTCAAGAAAGACTTTGTTATATCTCCTGAAGACAAAGGACGAAGTATTCAGCAAGTTTCAAGACTTCAAAGCAGAAATAGAGAACCTTACAAACAAGAAAATCAAGACCCTGAGAACAAATAATGGAGGAGAATACACATCAAAGGAATTCGTTGACTTTTGCAAATCAGCAGGGATTAGGAGGGATCTAACTGTTCCTCATAATCCTCAACAAAATGGTGTACCAAAAAGGAAGAACGGATCTATTGAAGAAACCATAAAAGCACTACTAAACGATCAAGGTTTATCTATGTTCTTATGGGGAGAAGCAGCCATGACAATAATATATGTTCAGAAAAGAAGTCCTCGCTGCATATTTAAGGATATGACTCCAGAAGAAGCCTTCTCAAGTAAGAAACCTAATGTGGAAAACCTAAGAATCTATGGATGTCCTCTTTACTCTCACATTCCCAAGGACAAAAGGAATAAATTAGAACCCTCGGAAAAGAAGGGCATATTCATGGGATATAGCGAATCATCCAAGGCTTATAGAATCTATATCCTGGAACAACATAAGATTGAAGTCATCAGAGACTTGACCTTCAATGAAAATATGGCTTTCAAGAAATCCATAGAAGAAACTATAGAAGAAGAAGAGTATGAAGAGCCTATTGAACAAGACACATGTCTTCCAGAAAACTTAAATGAAGAAAAGGAACAACTTGATCATCCGATGCAACCATGTGAGACCATTGATTTAGACACTGTACCTAAGACCAAAAAACGACTAGCTTGGCTTGAAGCAACCCTACAAGAAGCAGAAAGACTCAAGGCCCCAAGTGGGACCTTCAGAAAAAGTAAGAAGCCCAAAAGATTCTCCAACTATATAGCATGTATGACAAAGCTTATAGATGAAAAACCTACCGCATTTGAAGAGGAAATTCAGAAGAAACAATGGAAAGAAGCCATGACAGAAGAACACCAATCCATCATGAAAAATGATGTATGGGAAATTGTGCCTAGACCTAAAGAAAAATCAGTGGTAACTTCATAATGGGTATATAAGATCAAACATGCAACAGATGGAAGCATGGATAAATATAAGGCAAGGTTCATAGCTAGAGGATTCTCCCAGAAGGAGGGAGAAGACTATGATGAAACATTTGCTCCGATTGCCAGATATACTTCCATTAGAGCTATCATGTCTCTTGTCGCTTCCATGGGATGGAGTTTACATCAGATGGATGTAAAGACAACTTTCCTCAATGGAGAAATCGAATAAGAAGTATATATTGAACAACCTCAAGGGTTTGAAGTACATTCTAGAGACACTCATGTTTGCAGACTAAAGAAAGTGTTATATGGACTCAAGCAAGCTCCAAGAGCTTGGTATGCCAGAATAGACAGCTATCCAATGATACTTGGTTTCTCCAAAAGTAATGCAGATCCAAATCTTTACTACAAAATCCTGAACAATGCACATGTGATTCTACTATTATATGTCAATGATCTATTCCTAACAGGTGAAGAGTCTCTCATCATCCAGTGCAAAAAGGAACTAGCTTCTAAGTTTGATATGAAAGATCTTGGTCTTATGAATTATTACCTGGGACTAGAAGTATGGCAGAAGCGTGGTGAAGTATTCTTTGGACAACGAAAGTATGCAATAAAGATTCTTCAGAAGTTTGGAATAATGGATTGCAAATCCATGGATACTCCTATGACCACAGATGTAAGAAAAATAAGAGATTCATATTATGATCCAGTAGATCCATCACTATATCGACAATTGATTGGGTCATTGATGTATTTGGTAAATACTCGACCAGATATTTGCTTTGTTGTGAACACACTAAGCCAGTTCTAGGGGGAACCTAGACATGAGCATTGGACAGTTGCAAAGCATGTTCTAAGGTATATACGTGGAACACTAAACTACAGTTTAAGATATACAGCATCCAGTGATATACAGCTTCATGGATTCACGGACTTGGATTGGGAAAGAAGTGCGGAAGATAGAAAGAGTACTTCAAGGATGTGTTTCAGCTTGGGCTCCGCTATAATATCTTGGGGCAACAGGAAATAGAAGTTTGTCGCACTCAGCACAGAAGAAGCAGAATATATCGCAGCATGTGAAGCATGTACATAAGCAATATGGCTAACAAAGTTGATTTCTAATTTATTTGATCAGGTTCCAGATTTGACCATAATACACTGTGACAATCAGAGTTATATAAGGCTATCAGAACACCCAATGTTTCATGAACGGTTGAAACACATTGAGATTAAATACTACATTATTCGAGATAAATTCCAGGAATGAGAAGTAAATCTCCAGTATATCCCCACAGATGAGCAAACAACAGATATCCTGACAAAGCCTCTATCTAGAATAAAGTTTGCATATTTCTTAGGCAAATTGGGGATCGTGGAAATAACTCCCTTAGCTGAAAGGGAAGAAACGACTCTCCAAGTTGGGAGGGAGCACTGACATATCATTGAATTGAGGAAAGTCATTTTCAAGTTTGAAAAATGGTCCAGCTTGAGTAGTTTCTTTCTAGTTCAGAAAGTGGTTAAGAATTCTGACGAACATGCATTTTCCAATTCGGAAAATGGTCTAGATCGAACGGTCATTTTCGTAATGAAAATGGTTCGATGGATTGTTGATGTACCATAGACAGTGATTTCCCTTTGTGGTTAACATGGGGAATGGTCTAGGACAGTCTCTCTTCTTGAGGGTTACTCAAGAAGACCGATCCACCTCATCAGGTAGTCATTCTTTCGAAGCTCACAGTTGTGAGAAGTTTCAAAGAATGGTTCATTTTGGAGTTTGGTGCAAGACAGTCATTTCCTTTGGAAATGGCCCGGACAGAGATTCCCTGGGGCAGATTCATTATCTCCAGGTTGCACTTTGTTTAGTGCCGGAGGAATGGCTCAAATAGGTGAATGGTCCAAGTTCAGCAATTAGGGACAGGCATTCCCTAGGGAAAACTCATTCAGTCCAGGTTTCTCTTTGTTTAGTGTTGGAGGAATGGCCCAGGATAGGGAATGGTCCAGGCTCAGAAATCGGGACAGTTATTCTTCCTTGCTTGAGAAGAATAATCCAAATATCCCATCATTGATGTTCTACTCTAAGGGAAGATACTCTTTCAGATCTCACAGATGTGAGTGAAAGAATGGCCCAGATGACTCAGTTTATATCATAACATTGTTTCTGTGCAGGTTGATATCGTTGATATGTTGGAGACTTCATGTCTCCAAATAGTAGAGATATACTAATGTGGTGGATATGTTCCACTGTTTTTTACTGTGCGAGTAGTTGTGTACTACTATGGATAAACACAGTTGTGTTATGTCAGTTGACATTGTGCCAGTTGTCATGAAGATTATCCAGTAGGATAATAATGACTGTTCTCGTGATGCTACCAATTGAATGGTCTGTTTGTGCTCAAGACCATTATCAGTTATACCTCCCTAGCTAGGAGGGAGTGTTGATATTATGGTAGCTTCGGGAGGTATCAAACTCCATTGTGACCCCTTTGACGAGATTAGAATATTCTGGAAGCAAGAAAAGAAATGAATGTAACCCTAGAAGAGATTTCGACTGAGAGAGAATTAATATGAATTAATTAGTACCAAGAATGAGAAGTCATCCCAGGTAGCCTGCCAGAGCCAGTATAAATACAAAGCGTTAGTTCTCATTTTACATACAGCTCTCAGAATTACAGAGAGACACTTTTGCGCATTGCGGTCTGGCAGTCTTGTGCGCAAGTTCTGGAGAAGGTGTTGCTGCCAATTTTGAAGCCTATTGCTTCTATCTTTTGGTTTGGACTCTCTGATCAACTTTGGTCACTTCTTGCTTGGTGCATTAGCCTTGCTTGGCTATTGGATTGCTACCATGATTCTTCTCTCTATCAAGGTCAAGTGCTCGGAGGGTGGCTTCGGCCTATGGTTGGGTGACAATAGTGATATTGTCTATGGTAAGACGTGCACATTTTAACAGTTGTGATACATGGATTATTCTCATGTTGTTAATATCAATACTTACAACATACATTGCTAACAACTTGATGTGAAGTAGGCATGTTTTCAATGATCTATAGGCTATCCTTGGTCCTCGGAGTTTTCCTTAAGTTTTATACAAATGGTAGTTGTTCAACTATTTTCTCTCCTCTTTTTACTTTTGAAGACGCTATGCCCTCAATGATTTGTAGTTTATGCTCAATCCTTGGGGTTTCCCTTGGGTTTGGTGTCAATGATAGTTGATGGACTATTCTCCATGTGCTTTGTACTTTTCCCTTTGTTTCATGTCAAGCCAATTATTAAAAGTGTTGAATTTTCACTATGTTAGGGTCAAGCATGAGGTTTATTTCATTTAGCATGTACTTGAACCGTAAACAAATGCAGTTACACCATACACAAGTGCTACAATAACCAAGATCACAAGAAGAATTACCATGCACAAGAACACAAAAAATATCCTAGGAAACCCTTCTACTAAAGGGAAGAAAACCCAACAATCTTTTGCTATATTCTCAAGAGAAGATCCCCCAACCATAAAACCATAATGCACACAAGAGGGTGCTCTACAACCTTAAAACTAGCGCCCAAGAGAGGTGTGCACTTCAGCCTTAAATGCACTTGCCAAAATTTTGAAATGTCAAGTGTCAAGTGTGTTTCCTCAATGGGGAAATCACCTTTATTTATACAAGACCAGACACATTAATAGGTGTGTCTATTGGCACAACAAGGTCGACCTCAATAACTCAGAAATATAATTATTTATTACAATAAACATTAATTATCTTTCACATATGGTGGGGCCGACTTGTACCATTTACATCACAATTAGGGTTACAAGTAAATTTTACACATAGACAATATAGCAAGGGATCCACACATCCACTAGTGTTCAACCACTAGGGACACGTCCACTTGTGCTCAGCCACATGGACGTCATACACAACATATCTCTATCTTAATTGAGTCCACAGGAGAATCATCTGGAGTACCATCTCAAGCCTGACTCAACTAAGTCCATAGGAGTACAAAGGCAGGACACCACATCAACTCAACTCTCACACAAAGGAGAACGATACACCCATCACATGGGCATACCCAACACTGGGGCATGACTCAACTCAGTGCAAAGGAGAACCATACACCCCATGATCAAAAGTCTGTATGTGAACAATATGGTCTGTATAACACAAATCCTGGAATACAGACCAGAAAAAGAAGAAAAGAATATAAGAAAGACAGGAATAGAAAGGGCAAATATAAATTTGTGCCCAACACTCATTATTATGAGCCACGGGATATCAAATTAAAAACTCACAAGAATGAGGCAAAGCAACAGATCAAATGTTGGATCTGTGGTAATAATGGGCATTATGCTCATGAATGTCCTGAAAATGAAGCCTCTCGCAAAGGCAAGGGAAAGTTTTCAGAACAGAAAGCAAAGGAATTGCAAGAAAAAAGGAAAACAGTCAGATTTCCTTGTAATCGTTGTGGGGATCAAACACACGATACAAACTCTTGTCCTTATGGTCCCCATAGACTTAAACTAGAAGCCCAACTCCTGAAAGAAGGCTATTCTACTACTGATGAATCTTCTAGCGAAGACTCGGCCTCTGAAATTTTTATGAATCAGACCTGTCACTGTAGTAACCCTTACCAGTGTACCTGCTCTGATTCTACTATAGACTCTTCAAGCTCCAGTCTGCCTCCAGTTGAAAAACTTAAGGTCTGCATGCATAAGTTTACAGGAGATAGTGAGGCACAGATGCTTGCCCAAATTAAGAGTCTTCCAGAAGGAGAAATGAAATCTTCCCTTTTAGACACCTATATAAAGACTATAAAAGCTGAGCAAAAGGGAAAGAGTTGTGACGGAGTTAAGAGGCAGCCACTCTTCTTAGACGCCTCTTTTGATAAAAACACAAAAACTTATATAAAGTTCAATAGAGAGCAGAAATTGCAAAACATTTCTGTCTCGGACTTGGCTAGAGAAGTCTCTGCACTGAAAGCAACAGTAGGGACTCTCAAAAGAGATTTAGATCTGCTACAACAAGAAGTTGAAACTGGTTATCCTATAGATCATTGGGCCAGACAAGAAATAGGCATCCTCAAAGAAAGAATTGAATCTATTCCTCCTCCTCTTGAAGATGCTCCCTTCGAAACTATTGTTCAAGAAAAATCAGCAGAAGAACTACAGAGCATAATGGGAATGCAGGTTCTGCCTATATTTTATCAGAAATATTATATCCAACTACAGATAGAAATCTGCCATGAGATATTCACTTTGACAGCCCTAGTTGATACTGGATCTGACATAAATGTTCTTCACAAAGATAAAATACCAGCCAAATATTGGGGACCAAGTTTTGGGTCTGTCACTGGCCTAGGAAATCAAGATGTTACTTTTCAATATGAAATACCTAGGGCCAACATCCTGATTGATTCCTACACTATAGGAATGAGGTTTCATATTTCTAATCTTCCAGTGGATTGCATTCTATGAACACCATTTTTATCAATGGTATCACCTCATGGCTCCTGCTTTTGTGAAGGATTACCTGGCTATTTCATCACTATACCAGCTTTCAGGGAATTCCCATGCAAAAGAATTGAAATCCCTTTCATTTCAGAAAAGCATATGCATATTGGATATCTAAATTGCATGGTTATTGCTAACATTTTTTATCAAGAACAGCAGAAGCCAGTCAGCCATTATTATGCAGAAAATACTCCATGGGAAATTTTTAAGACACACTGGAAGCCTACATGGCAATTGAGAAGTTCTGAGAAATTGGAAATTGGCCTTCCGGGATTTTCTACAAACACTAGCACAATAGTTCTTCCTCCCCAACATGTTTTGGGACAAATTCACCAGCCAATAACTATAACTTCCAGAGAAAAGTTGGTTGAATTTGGAGACTTGACTAGACTTAGAGCAGCAGACACACAATGGTATGAACCTTCTGTCAGAGGATGGTGCAGATCCCCTGTTTATCATTCTTTTCAAATAAACAGGATGCGAGCTTTGACAGATTGGCCTGAACAAAATCCTGCTGAAATAGTCTATGGGTTAAATTATGAGCAGTATAAAACAGCTTGGTTCAATGCCTTTTTGTGGACAAGCAGGTTTAATTTATTTTACTGTCAAATTCGTTTTGCTCATATATTTAGAGATTGGGAAGAACCAGATTGGTTGATGGATTGGTGGAACATATTTGGGCTAAACCCCATTAGCATAAATCCAGAAGTGACTGAAACTGCTAGAATGAGTCTGCAGTATCATAGGTCGTTGAACTCTATCAGTGATCTTTTCACAGAGGAAGAATACCGGGAGACATTTACCAAAGAAAAGCATCCGTGGGTGCTAAGAACCAAGTTCATGATAAAGGCGCCAGAGCATCCTAATAATGACCCTGATCTTTTACGACAAGTATACACTCAGCATTGGGACCCTTACATCTTCAATCAATTCAAAGATCGTCCTTTTGATTGATTCATGTCTAGATGGCCGACAGTGGTGTCATCCGTTTTCCATGGGTTGTCGACATCAACTCAACTTTGTACTTTGTAATTATTCCAGTTTGTGTCATGTCTCGTGACGAATCTTGGAAACTCGGAGCACTTCTCCGACTTTTGGTGTGGTTTGACCCACATTTCCAAGGTACGTTACTTTGTGTCATATCTGATTGGGGAATCTTGCACGACAACCCCATCAGTTCTACTGTTATGTTTGCTTTCGGTAATTTGATCAGGGAATCCTACGCGACAACCCTGACAAATCTTTGTGTATAAATAAAGATGTCGATTGGACAAATGATGCTCTCTCCACTCACAAAGCCTATATAAGGAAGAGGAGAAGATCATTTGAGGCATCTGCATTCGCAGTCAGTGTGTGAGTCTTGAGTCATTCTAGCTTCCCTCTCTTTGAAGCTCGAGTCTTTCTGTATCTAGGTTGCTTTGATAAGCCTACGTGATTCTGGCTCGGCCAGCACGAACCTAAAGTGGCAGAAGCATATAGTCGAGTCTGAGAGTCTGTTATCAGTGCATCCTGCACATACTCTCTGTAATACCCGGAGAGCTTTTAAGGATCTTGCGAAGCCACACTGCTTCACAGACTACCACACTCAATGCTATATACTCTGCTTCTGCGATACTCAAAGCCACGGAGCTCTGTTTCCTACTACACCAGGAAACCATGGCAGATCCCAAGGTAAAACAACAACCAGATGTGCTCTTCTGTTCCACTGCGCTCCCTAGCCAATCTGCATCGGCATATCCCTGCAATCTCATGTCTACACTAGAGGCATATCTCAAGTCATATCCAACTTTGCCTCGTAGATATCTCAATACATGCTTCGTTGTTATCCAATGACTCTATCTCGGTTGACTCATAAATTGACCGAGTATGTTCACTGCATAGCATATATCAGGTCTGGTGTTAACCAGATACATCAATGATCCAACCAGTTGTTGGTAAAGATGTGGATCAATCTCGCCTGAATCAGTAGAAGCCTCGTTCATTTTCTTCAGATCCATCACCATCGGTGTAGGCATGGATTTGCAGTCTGTCATACCGAACTTATTCAATATTTCCACTATGTATTCTTCTTGATTCATGGAAATCTTGTCAGTGGTCTGCCATACTTCTAGTCCCAATAAGTAGTGCATCATACCCAGATCCTTCATCTCGAATTCAGAAGTCAATGCTCACTTGCATTCAGCAATAAGTCTTTCTGAACCGGTGAGGAATAAGTCATCAACGCACATAACCAAGATCAGGCACTCGTCACCAACAATATGATAATATAGATTTGGATCAACAACACTTTTACTGAAGCCCAAACTCATTAGGATTCCATCCATCTTCTCGTACCAAGAACAAGGTGCCTACTTTAGTCCATACAGAGCTTTTTTCAACCTGCACAGATGAAATTTCTGCTCATGTATCACAAATCCTTCTGGTTTCTCGATGTAAACTTCTTCCTCGATCTCACCATTGAGAAAGGTTCTCTTTACATCCATCTGATATAGTTTTCATTGCTGATGTGTAATAATGTAGTAGTTTCCTTGTCTTGACGTCATCTTCCTTCCTTTCTTCCTTCTCTTCATCGGTAGATATCTTCGGTAGTCTTTTGTATCACACTCAATAGGTCATCCTCTTCCAGGGTGATCTGTAGTCTTGACTTCCAAGCACTGAAGTTGCTTGATCCATCAAGCTTATCTTCCGCCAAGTTTTTGTTCTTCATGGTTTGCAGATTCTTCCACAAACCCTTAGAAACTAGGCTAAGAAACCTAACAGCTAGGCTAGGCTATCAACCTTAGGTTTCGTTGGACTTATGGCTGCCAACAATAAGCCTTGAAAGTCAGAAGAAAACGGGTAAGCTTGAAAACTCCTTCAATGAGCTGCAGAAACCCTAAAACCGAAATTCTGCAGAAAATTGTGAAACCCTAAAAACCCTAGGGCCAAAAATCCAAAATTCTCGTTGAAGGAGTTCGTACACTCCTATGCCAATTTTAGCCCCAACGTTTCAGTGGAAGGTGTTGAGACAACCAAAAAGGAAAGGGTCGTACTTTTTTCTGGAAACCCTAGGAGGGTCATATGGTTCTGCAGAAGAGAGGACGGCTTGCTTTGAAAGCTTGTGCAATGGCTCTTTCAAGCCTTGAGCTCTGAAACCATGTTGAATTTTCACTATGCTAGACTCAAGCATGAGGTTTATTTCATTTAGCATGTACTTGAACCATAAACAAATACAGCTACACCATACACAAGTGTTGCAATAACCAAGATCACAAGAAGAATTACCATGCACAAGAACACAAGAAATATCCTAGGAAACCCTTCTACTCAAGGGAAGAAAACCGAACAATCATTTGTTATATTCTCAAGAGAAGATCCCCCAACCATAAAACCCTAATGCACACAAGAGGGTGCTCTACAACCTTGAAACTAGCGCCCAAGAGAGGTGCTCACTTCAGCCTTAAATGCACTTACTAAAATTCTGAAATGTCAAGTGTCAAGTGTGTTTCCTCAATGGAGAAATCACCTTTATTTATACAAGACCAGACACATTAATAGGTGTGTTTATTGGCACAACAGGGCCGACCTCAATAACTCAAAAATATAATCATTTATTACAATAAACATTAATCATCTTTCACATATGGTGGGGCTAACTTGTACCCTTTACATCACAATTAGGGTTACAAGTAAATCTTACACTTAGACAATATAGCAAGGGATGCACACGTCCACTAGTGCTCAACCACTAGGGATACATCCACCTGTGCTCAGCCACTAGGGACGTAATACTCAATAGATCTCTATCTCAACTGAGTCCACAGGAGAATCATCTAGAGTACCATCTCAAGCCTTACTCAACTGAGTCCACAGGAGTACAAAGGTAGGAGACCACATCAACTCAACTCGCACACAGAGGAGAACGATAAACCCATCACATGGGCATACCCAACACTGGGGCATGACTCAACTCAGTCCAGAGGAGAACGATATACCCCATCACATGGGCACACCCAACAATGGGCTCTCTCACAGGTCGACTCAACTCAGTCACAGAGAACGTATACTGGAGAATGCCACACGACGCTGCAATCATCAACAAAAAGTTCCCCTAGCGATAAAAGATATATAAGAATGGAGAGACTAATTTAGTTATAGAATAGTTGCACCTTGTATTTGCATGCTTAGTTGCATTTTATTTTAACAACATACAGATTCCCAACAAGTCAGGTTGCACCAAAGAGTTCACCACTTTCAGTGAAGGAAAGTCTAATTCAACCCTTTTACCCTGTAAACCGGTGAATTTGACTTGAAACATTTTCTTGCATTAATAGGAAGTTAAGGGATCAAGTTAGAATACACATTTATATATCTCATAGCATATACTAAGGGTACCATGGAAAGACATCTTAATGGATGTTTCCTTAGGTTTGCTAAAAAAGTAGAGAGATAATGATTTAAACATGATATAGTTACTAAAGGGGCATGCCATGTCAACATTCATCTACTAGGTCCATAGGTAACCAACAATGATGCCCACTAGACATGTCTTCAAATGCTTCTCCAAATATCAAATTGTCATCATCTTCATCCCAAAGGTAGAACAACTACTTATGATTGTTCATTAGGCAATCATGATCCTTTAGTGTCATCTCCATTCCCTCTTGGAAAGCAACTTTTAATGAACAATAATAATCGTACAATATTGTGGGTACCTCCTTGAGTTTATTGTCACATATGGCTATGTTTTTTGTTAGATGGCACTATATCCCTACCAACAAAATTTTCCCAGCACCAAAGTTGCATAGATAACTTGCCAAAAAGATTTTCAATGCTATGGTTACCCAAATCCAACAATGTAAATCTAGACAAAATCGATATTTTTTGTTGTTCAAATTCTCTGTTAATTTCTTCTTGTCAATCAAAATTCATAGCTCTAGGACTACCCTCACAACTTCACCTTGCCAACCTCCATAAGTAAAATTGGTTTTCATTAAATTTTGCACCACGCTCATGATGCATTTATTACAACATTGTTATCTATGTATGGGTTTCCATTTTCCATATCTACCATGCATCTTGGTTGGGTGTTTTACCCAGCGTACGCAAGTTTTCCCCTTTTTTTCATGGGCTCTAGTTTCATAAATCTTTTAAGGCTCTAGTTTAAAAATAATAATAATAATAATAATCTAATTTTAAGGTCACAGCCAAGCCAAACACCAAATTGGTGTATGAGACCCCCTTGTTTGTGAGACAAGGACCCCCTATGTGCAACAATTTGACTGCTAAAGTCTATGAGGGTATACATAACACACCCCCCTTGGATTTGAACTTGTAACCTCTTAGGAGGAAACACACGTCAAAAAAATTTCTGCTGTTTTGTTTTTTTTATTTTTTATTGGAATGCCTATTTCCAAAATGAACAAATGTCTCCATTGAGCCAACAGCAAACCCAATACTAAATGAATTGCAATCAGCGAATTCAACCTGAAAAATTTAAAAAGCATCCACCTTGTGACCAAATTAAACAATATGAATTTGAAACTTCAAACAAAAAATATTCACCTTTGGTTTAAATTATGCTTTACTTCTATTGAGCTAGAAATCTTGCATTTATCTTACACAAAATTTTGGGTTGCTCTTCCCTCCATGTCTATTTTAATTGGCCTTATCCAAGGCATTTTGGATGTCATCTCTCTAAAACTACAGTTTCCCTCTTTTGGGATTTATACTCGTGACATTAGGCACACAAAATATTTTCCAAAAAGGTATTATATTTGTTATATTCCCCTCATCGCTTTGTTTATTTCTCGTGTCTATGATCTCACACTTCACTCATGCTTTTTTAAATAGCAAAGCTTATCCTAGAGCACAAATTTGTTCTACATTTTTGTGGACAAATCCTCACACATTTCTACAACTTCTGCATGTTTCACATGCTTCTCTATTGTGTATCTATTCTTTTGTAGGCATTTTCTCTACCATGTGGTCTATTCACATTGTTTACAATTGTGTTTGCATTGTGCAAATTTTCTTCATGTTTTTTCTCTTTATGATGTAGTTTTACATCTTGTGTTGATTATTCCTTTTATCTTAAATCAGTACGACATTCTATGGCAATGCCCCTCCTAGCTTTAAGTTACTCCAACAATTCCATAGTTCTCATTAATAGTGCTTCATGTCATCATCCTAACCTGATTATCTTTATAAACCCTAAGGTTGCAAATTTTAATCCTAAAGTTTTTATAGACCCTAGGTTTGCAATAACAAACTTTAGCTAGTTTGGTTTCTATATTATTAGAATTTCTAACAACACCATTGTATGTACTGTATTTTGACATTTTGTTGTAAATTTTCCATATTCTAAAATGGAAAATTTGTTTTCCCTATTGTCAATTTTTATTATTTTTCTAAAATGTAAAAATGCACACTTCTACAATATAAACCTAAATCAGTTCAGAGAACTCATCTTTCATAGATACCTGATCTCTTATCCACTATACTTTATAATGTATGTGTTTTTACATTGCATTGGGTTTTATATGAATATTGGGTTTATTCAATAACTTCCAATTGAAACATGAATATCTTTGTGACAACAAATAATAAATGGTTTCAACATTTCATATAAAAAATTCTTATTTTTCTTGATTCCAAATCCATTTTGAATAACCTTATTTCGGCATACTGATAAAAATTTAAGTTATTTTTAGGTAGATATCTCATTTTTTATACTTGTGTGGGGATTGGTCAATGTGGTAATCATGTATTGCAAATAATCGTCTCAACATTTATACCGATTAATGTAAAGCTTGAACCTCTTCAATATGAAAATTTCCTCTTCTAATGAATCTAGTCAGACTCGTTTGGATCGGTGATATATTCTATCTTCACCATTCCTAAAAAGTGAACTTGCACAGATTGCATCTTTAAGTTTGCACAAAAATAATATAAAAGTTTAACATGTGACAACCGCAATAGTCCACTTTTAAAATCAAACATTGCTGAAATTGGATACGAAAATCAAAAGATACACAATTCATGCTGGCCTACTTCTATCACCTATTCAAGACCAGATTTGAGATATAACTTGTATGAATTATATCCCCTAAAATTCCATTCCCATTTTTCTTAGACTTTTATCAAATATTCTACTCAAAATCTTTTCAAAAACACAAATGATGCTGGAGTTGTATCTCTTTGTCAATAGTTACATCTCCGAGACCAAATTGTACACCTTAAGATTCAATCCCAAGAATCACCTCCTTGAATACCACTTTATATATATTTTTGTTTGTCTCCTATGATTGTTATCCTAAGTATATATATATATATATATATATATATATATATATATATATATATATATATATATATATATATATATATATATACACTTGGTACATTAGTACACATTTATACTCACTAATATCACTTAATTATACATACATCAATCACAAAATGACAACCATTAATTATTATTAACCATTATCTAATAATTCTTTATTTTAAATTAAACAATAAGTAAATAACACCTTTACAATGGATGTCAATGGCCTATAAGTAGGAACTTTGTTGGCGATACAATTCTTTTGCACAAATTTCACCCAACAAACATCGATATCATAATATATAATATTATCTTCATACTATTTTGAACAATTTATTAATTTTAATATCACCATTGTTCACGTATGTTTAAGTTTGTAATGCAAATTCTACCATTTACTTATCCAGACAAGCAAACTCTAGCAAGATTTTACCTTCTTTGAAAGTGTATGTCTAAGTTTGTAATGCAAATTCTGCAATTAGTTCATGCTTCAATCTACACCTGACCACAGAATACAATGTTGATTTGGTGAATAGCTCTTGCTCTAGATAATTACGAGGTGTAAGAGAGTTTTAGCACTCAATTGCTCGTCACATACTATTCCCAATCTCTTGGGATAGAAGTTTTTTTGTATTTATGACTTCATTATATTAGCACAGATGGATAGAAATTTAAATGGAAGTCAATCCAAATCTAGTTCACACCAAAGATGCCAAACAAGATTCAAAATATCGTAAGAAAATAATTCCACAAAAAATGACAAAATATGTGGATCATTTACTGATGTAAAGTGTCATTCCTATGTGCTCGAACTTCCATCAACAATCATTTAAAAATATGTGGATCATTTACTGATGTACAGTGCCATTCCTATGTGGTCGAACTTCCCTCAACAATCATTTCAGAGGAAATTTAAAAAATGTGTCAAATTGAACTATATGAATAACCTCTCATTATCAATAACTTATTCAAATTCACATTCCTAATTTGAATAACCTCTCATTATCAATAACTTCTTCAAATTCACATTCCTAATTTGAATAACCTCTCATTATCAGTAAGTTCTTCAAAGTCACTCCTAATTTGTTTTGAAATTGTTTTCAATTGATGACATTTTTGGCAGCCCCATGAGACTATTCGAGCATATTTGTTGTGCGAACAAAATGGTCAATTTCATGAAATCAATACATAGATCTCAAATACAATGTACAAGTGTGAATGAATACAACATGCTTCCTAACCAAAAAAAACTGTTATCTCATGACAATATTGCTCCCGTTATAATGTCACGCATAATTAGAATCATTGTACGTACTCCAAGAAATGGAAGTGAAACCTTATACCATTATAATCATTTTATGCCATCAAATAATCCTAGGTAAGTGCCTTCCTTACCTTTTGTATTCTTATAATTCAATGCACAAAACGCATTGCTCACGACAAAAATGTATATAAGTATCTAATTTAACCAACTCAACATATCTTCTAGAGATGACATCAACATTTGTAAAGTTGTCATCAACATTTGTGAAGTGAACACAAATAACATCCAAATGGGTTAGAGTGATGAGTATAAGTGATGAGTATTTCACCAATGGGCAAAGCTTTCCTTGGAGCCATGGAGCCACCTTAGAGAGTCGTCAAACACGTAATTGCACCAAGAGAGTTTATACTAAATCACCTCATGTCATTCATTCAATTTGATATATATTTTAACAATTGTGTCTAGCTTGGATGGTGAGAGGAAGTTGTTATCCTCCTCCCTAGGGTTCAAATCATGCTCATGGCATGTTTGCCCCTTATGGACTATTCGAAGTTGGAAAGGTGCCAACAATCTCACTCTAGCTTAAGTGCTCAAGGGTGAGACAAGATGTCCATTAAACGTTTTTAGTGCAAGGTGTTAGCTCAATTGTTTATCCCGAGTGTTGTTGGGCATTTAGCTAGTTATGTGCCAATGAGTGGCCAATTTGAATTCTCCAAGGTGGGGTACACTAGTCTATGTTGATGGGTTTATTAGAGATGTCATCGTGAATGTGGGGAAGCATCCCTTGGGTTTTTCCACACCATTTTCCTTTGAAAAAAAAACACAGGAAAAACTTCAATCAATTTTGGAATGGACATGTAATAGTTAAATCATGTCGCATGTGTTACGAGGAGATTAATACAATTGTTGCACATATAGTTCAAAATGTAATTTTTTTACGCTAAATCCACTGGATCTCGAAGCTTGTTTTGTGAAGAATGTCTAACAATCACGAATAACACTTTCCGAGTGAACGATAGTGTTTGCAATAGAGCACTTTTGAACCATCCGAGTCATCTCGATCCATTAAACTTGAGAATGATTAGTTATTCACAAATTTATAAATTGAAAATGGTGCCCTAGTTCAAAAGGAGACATTTTAATTTTGATCATAGTTTGCCATACCAACAATTGAACGTTTTACTTTTAAGATTCGTATCATCAAATTATACAGCCAAAAGCTCTTAAGAGACCCTTTAAACCATAAGCATTATCTAAGAAAGTTCTTACCAGGGAGAATCGTAAACCACTGAAACAAGCTCGTAAGCCACAAAACAGGAATATGTAGCCAAAATACAATTTAAAGAAGCGATCTACTATTACTAGAGCTGAGAAAATAGGCATGAACTCATGGCACAATAATTTGTATACACGTGAAAAGTCTAACGATGCTTTTCAGTAAAAGCAAATCAAGCCTGCCTTATCAATTACGCAAACATGTTGATCAATGATTGTATGGAACTCGTCCAATGTGATACCTACACTTGATCCTTGAGTACATAAGAGATCTATAATTCCTGTGTGTATGAACCAATCCTCTGAGCATACAAACTTGGGCACAAACAAATATTTAGATTGAGATACAATATTACTGCAAGGATGCTAACGGCTTTTTCATGCACAATATATCCTTGACGAATTGCAACATTTCGTATCCCCTCCCAAAAATAATTCCTTTATAGAAAAGGACTGCACAGTAGGGCATAAAATTACAAATAGAAACAAACAGAATTTTGAATATGTGGCAATCAAATAATTTGGAATGCTGTGCGCAGAAACAAACGAATCACAAATTCTAGTGTGAAAAAAAGATATAAAGGGAAGAGGCATTTAGCAATGACTGGCCAACCAAACAAATGAAGAGGATTGAGATGAAAAATTGGATTATACATGCTGGAGAACACACTTTTCAGCTCTATAACTTTCTGTATAGCCGTATGAACATGGTTTTAAGGATAAAACAAGGCAAATATTATAAGAAGCTCATCATAAGACCATCACCCAACTGATACTTGATGAGCATTCTTGGAAGAACTGGACAACCAATAATCTGGGCCAAGAATGGGTACTATAATACACAAAGTTTCCATTTTGCCATGGAAAGAAATGCACAGCCCTGCTTCTCACATACATAATGATCGTACCGCAAGCTAAGATTATCTGTTGGGTTCAGACAAGAGAACAAATAGTTCCTCATCTGCAGTAACACCCATTTCCATTAATCTTTGTAATGGGGTTTTACCATCTCCATCCAAAACTGCTGTACTGGCACCCCTACAAAACAAAGGAGATTGTAACTGAAATTCGGAGAGAAAAAAATCATATAAAACCTTAACACAACAAGAGCTAGATATTTAAGTTTAAACACACAAAGCAACCCAGCCAAAAGTTTTAAGCACCTTGAAATCAGCAATTTTGCAAAGGGGGTCGCCCTTCTAGCAATACAAAGATGGAGTGAAGTTCTTCCACAATAGTCAGGAGTATTCAGATTGGCACCATACTGCAGTAGTAGCTCTATCATGCCTAGATCACCAGTGTAGCATGCTAGATGTAGCAAAGAGCATCGTTGTAGACCCTCCTCTACTTCACTAAAATCCTCACTGTCGGTCATGGAGCTTGGACTAGATGTTGCCGAATCAGAAAGTTGTATGTGCCCACTACAACCAGAAATGTTTTGCATGGTGTTATGATTCCTTCTAGTGATTACTGCCTTTGCTAAAAGCAAGGAGCTATTGGCCTTTGCCTGCTCATATGTCGTATTAACATCAGCACTGGAATTCACAATAAGACGGTATGCTAACTGCTTGTTATTTTCTAGGACAGCATCCCATATTTGACAAGCAACTGATGGTGCCCGAGGATCTGGCTTTGGTTTGAGTACAAAACGTTTTCCAGCATACTGCACAAGAAATAACAACAAAAGGAACCATCTCAGTTTCTATTCCAAGGCAGCAGAGAAGTTACAATGCTCTTTTATTACTAATTAAAATTAGGAACCCCCTGAACAGATCATTAGAAAGCATATATCTTCATAACATTTTCAAGGACACGATTTGTGCAGGTCATAAATAGTTTCTATTTTGTCACATGCATAGATGCATAAATATTGTCCAAATTAGATTCTTCTTACCTAAAACAGATTAATCTAGAGGCCTAGTAACATGTCAAAATAGGCTTCATGGCTATGTTTGCTCCTAGATAGGTAAATCTACATTCAAGTAAAATGAGCTCATCTTTGCCAAAACAATATGATTTCCAAACTTCATTGTACTCCAGGTATGATGATGAAGCCACCCCCAAATTTGTATTTGCCTGCAATGTGGTTGCAAATGATCCAAAACATCTTTACTGATTCCCAATAACAACTCATTTGAGCAATATGATGATACACTTTAGGATTAATTGATGTGAAGGAGAGACTATTCTTGTCATACTATGAAAAGTAAAAAGGTAGACAGACTGAAAAGGAACAAAATCAGACCTACTAGCCTGTCTGAAAGACAATCAGTACAATGTCTCTCTCCATGGAAAATAACAATTTCCACAGTAATTTAAAAAAAAAAGGACAAAAAAGCTTTCCACGGACTGAAATCCCAGAGAGCTATCACCATGTTCATGTGGATGCAATTTCCCAAAACTTTGGCATTGTACTTGAGATTCATTGAGATGATACTGGGTGACGTCGAACTTGCTCTGAGAGGTCAACAAACTTCACAATCAAAATATTTAAAGAACAAAACTTTATAGTCAATATGTACCAATCCTACAAAATATCTAGCACCCAAGTTGAGACAGTCAAATCTAATTTAGAATTAACATGAATAATTTAAATACCCAATAATGCATGAATGTGAACTCAGAGCTTCCTTGGGAGCTAAAGTTCCAACTAGAGTAGATAAAGTGAAGATTCCTATATTACTGATTTCAGAAAACCCTTTTTTCGATGCCTGCTCTACTGAGACCCACAGAGGAGGTTCACATCGCTTGTTCAGAGACTCATGGCTACGTTTTAGGGGTTTTGCACAATGTGAGGACCAAAGATGTATTACTATGTTCCTTCATGGGCTGCTTCACTTCAGGAAGAATATTCTAAAGGGATAGGTCTTTTTGTACCACTAGCTCCAGACTCATTACCTCTTACTTCCAACCTACAGATGGTTCCAGTGATAAAATACCTCATGACTAGATCTCTGTTACAAGGTCAATTAAACAACACAGACTCCAGAGTCCAATCCACAAAAATGGTGTCTAAGGGAATCTCATCACCAACTTCTTCTCAGTCATGGATGTAGAAGTGTTATTCGATGACAACATTATGGTTTAGAGCTCCTTGATGCCATTTGGATCGTTGCCCATTTTTTTATTTTGGGCTTCCTAGGGCTTGATTGTATTACATCAATTCATTATTTTCTTCTCTCGCTCTCTTCTTTATTACTAGAGTTGTTTTCAACACTCTGTATGTACTCATTTCTTTTTGTTTTCTTGCATTTCTCTCGAAGACTTTAGTACTTTCAATGTCCACTTATCTTTATACTTTTGGCAGTC